>MU741377.1:14197-72151 GCA_026770625.1 Nicotiana glauca
GTGAAAATACATGCAATTTGTTTCATTATTGTAACTGCATTCCTCAACATCATATTCCACTCGTGCCAATACAAATCCTATAGCAACGCTTAAATGTGGCAAACACTTATTTGCGGTAAAACTAGTCGATCAACGGTGTAGTCGATGGTTCCGCGCCTTTCCCTCTTGAGTTGTCCGCTCAAGGGTACCTTGTCTAGCACTTCAAAGTAGAAACCTTACTCTATTAAACTATTCATGCATCATGCTCAAACTTACCCGAGTCAGTTATGTTGTCCGCATAGTGACTCATTAAGATAGCCTAAACCAAAGTCCATCGGGTTTCCTCGAAACCCAAACGGACACCTCCACGTTATGTGCATTTATTTGGAGAACTAAATGCCATTTTTTCTAATTATTGATTTAAATAGTCGAGTCTAGTGGGGTTAAGGGCCTAACACTTTGTTTTGTAGAAAATGAGGCACGAAGTCACCAGATTCGATATGGTATCCAACATTCACCCAAGGCTGCTAAGCTGGTGGGAGAATCTTCATGCCAGCGATCAAACCCTCGTCCGCAAGTACTTAGGGAATTTGCCCTCACTTCTGGAAATCCAGCCTAACAACAAAATCATAGAGGCTGCAACTTTGTTCTGGGATAGTGATCGATTTGTGTTTCGCTTCGAGGATTTGGAAATGACTCCTTTACTGGAAGAAATAGGGGGTCTAGCTGGTATCCCTTGGGAGACTCTGGGTCTGCTTATGCCGGAAAACCGCAAAAGAAGTAGAGGCTTTCTTAAGATGATGGGACTCAAGAAAAATCCCGACCTAGCTTGTCTGAAGGACTCCTACATACCATTTGATTTCTTGTACGAGAGGTATGGCCATAGCTGGTCCTATTGCACCTACACTGACAAGTTCGCCCTCACCTCTTTAGGGCATATACACAGAACGGTCTTTGTGTTCATGTTCTATTTCCTGGGTATGATGGTCTTTCCTATGAAAAAGGCTAGGATCCACACCAGACTGGCCATGGTGACCAAGACCATAATGGAAGGGATCGACGGGCAGTCTTTCAGCATAGTACCCATGATCATCGCTGAAATCTATCAAGCCTTTGGGAAACGTCAACAAGGGGCTCCGCACTTCGAGGGTTGTAATCTGTTACTACAACTTTGGCTCATAGAACACCTTCAGAAAGGCGACTACAGACAGGAAATCATACGCAGGGATTGGGATGACCATATCGCTTTTCACCACCCAAAGTGAATGAACTTCATGCCAAACATGTTTGCTCAGCCAGAGGACGCCAGTGGATGGGTAGGGTTGTTTGAGGATCTAAAAGAAGAGCAAGTTTAGTGGATGTTCGAGTGGTTCTCAACAGGGGAGTTCATTGTCCGTTCTCGAGACGCACCATTCCTCATACTCATTGGTCTGAGGGGAACTCATCCTTATGTCCCTCTCCGGGCCATGAGGCAAGATGGAAGAAAGCAGATCATACCAAGGATAGAGAAAATGAGTCATTTCAAGGCTGCATTTAAAGATGATGATAGCCCGCACAGGTGTCAAGCTCAGCATATGTGTCACTGCAAGCTTGTCTTAGGGAAGGAATCTATTGAACCAGACAGGTATCATGTCGAGAGTGTACCACACTACACAGGTTGGTTGGAAGATGATCACATTGGTTTGGGTCGTCCAGGATTTGTCCGTGGTCATAGGCTTATTGATGAGAAAACTGAAGCGCCAGTCAAATACAATCAGTTGCGCAAAAGGATGCGAGAATGTGAGAATGAACATCGAAAAATACAGGAAGCCCACGAGAAGCTGATCAACGAGTGGAAGGATATGGCTGTCAACGCCAATAATCGGCTGGGGTATCTGGAGCGAAGTCTAGTGGAGTTGGAAGGGAAGTTCTTGAAGAGAATTGAAGATTGCCAGAATGCCGAGGGAAGTGCAGGCGAACATCTGGCCCGAGCCTATCTGCTGTTAGGACTGCGCGAGTTGACGCAGCTGTACAAGGGAGGCAAGAGTACCGAATTTGGGGAAGGTCCTTCTGGGACCAAGTAGTTAGGATCTTTTGTTCCCTGCTTTCATAATGTAATAAGGCCACTGGCCATTAGTGATGTTTTTATTATGCAATTGTTTTAAGACTCGTCTTGTTTTTATCAATAAAATGAGGCATTTAGCATTATAAGTTCTCCAAATTTAATTTGTCGCTAGGCCTGCCTCGGGAACAATGGGGCACCCAAAGTAGGAAACGACTTATACTATTGCACAACATGTTTAAATATCATAATATTATTTCTTAGAACCCGCACTAACTCTTTACCTTTTTGTTTTTCTTTTATTTTTATTCCCCTCCCCAAAGGTTAGTTCGTGCATTCTGGTACCATCAGCATACTCAACAAGATCCAAGGGTCCTCCACCTCCTCCTCCTCCGATTCCTACCAGAAACAGGAACAAAGGCAAAATAGGAGATGTAAGCACTAGAAAGGAACTTGAGGAAACTTCTCAGAACGCTGCAATTACGAAGGAGACTGCTGCTCATCTTGAGCAGACATTGCTGAGATTTCGGGAGGAATTGGACCAAGTTCGGAACCTGTCAAGCATGTCAATCACTCTTGCCGCTCCTGATGTTAACACCCAGAATCCCGTACCTCTACAAAACACCCCACAACCTCCAATACAACCCACTCATACCCAAGCCTGCAACATACGCAACAACACTTCATTACTCATTCCCGAACCCCAAAATACCAAAAAGGACCATAATACTCCTATCTTTGTAGACACTATACCCCACTACACTCAGCCAATCACAAGTACACCCGAATCAGATGACAAGGACTCCCTCATTCAGAATTTGGCCGCTGAACTCAAGAAGTTAACCAGCCGGGTCCAAGGTGTCGAAGGTAGCAAAGGTGTCGAAGGGTTGAACTTTGAAGATCTTTGTGTTCAGCCAGATGTTGAACTTCCGGAAGGGTACAAACCTCCCAAGTTTGAAATGTTCGACGGTACAGGTGATCCCATGGTCCATCTGAGAATGTATTGTGATAAGCTGGTAGGAGTTGGAAGGGACGAGAAGATTTGCATGAAGCTTTTCATGAGGAGTCTGAAAGGTGATGCCTTATCATGGTATATCAGCTATGATGCAAAGAAATGGACAAGTTGGGTGAACATGGCATCTGACTTTATGGACCGATTTAGGTTCAACACTAAGAACGCACCAGATATGTTCTATATCTAGAATCTGAAGAAGAAACCCACGGAGACCTTTTGCGAGTATGTTACTTGTTGGAGGTCGGAAGTTGCTAAGGTTAGGTCGGCCTTGGAGGAAGAATAGATGAACAGGTTCTTCGTCCATGCTCATGATCTGCAATACTACGAAAGGCTGATGCTAATAGAGGGTCAAAAGTTCTCCGACATAATCGAGTTGGGAGAAAGGATCGAAGAAGGCATCAAAAATGGTATGGTCACTAACCTCGAGGCATTACAAGCTACCAATAAGGCTTTACAGTCTGGTGGCTCGTCAAAGAAAAAGGACGTAAATTCCGTAATGGATGCGCAAAGGAACAATTCCCCTATGAAGTACCAAACCTATCCCGCAACTCCACTCACATATCAACCTACCATAAATTACCAAGCACCCTCACCTACATACCAAATGCCTCCATCTGCATATCAATCACCTCCACCGCCCACATATCAACCCACTTCACCAAGATATTCCCAACCCGCGCCTGTGTACCAAGCATACAACTCCTAACCTTCTCACTACCCATCACCACCCACTCGCCAAAACTTTCCTCAACCTAGACCAAATTTCGACCGAAGGCCTCCCAGGCAGTATACCGCCATAGCCGAGCCGATTGACCAATTATATGAAAAACTCAAAGCAGCCGGTTACGTTTCACCTATCCCAGCCATAACTCCAGAAAATCCTTCCCAATGGATCAATCCCAACAAAACCTACGCATACCATTCCAGAATGAAAGGTCATACCATCGACGAGTGTCGCTCGTTGAAAGGCAAGATTCAGACTTTGATTGATAACAAGGTCATTATAGCAAAGGAGTCCGCTCCCAATGTCCGCAACAACCCTCTGCCTGACCATAAGGGTGGGGGCATCCATATGATCGAGATTGAGGATAATTGGGACCCCAAGGGATCAATCGGGTTGATAGCTGAAAGAGATGAACCTAGGAAGCCAGTAGTTACCCTCAATCCCATTTTTGTTCAGATCCAGCCCTCTGAGGGCGATGTGGTAAATGTGTCTGTACCACTCGAGTTTGAAGTGCCTCCTATAAAGGCACCAAAACCAATCGAAGTTGAGTTTGGCATCCCAAAAGCACCTGCACCGTTTGAAGTTACTGTGTTACCTTCCAGGATGCCTATTCCGGTTTCCATGACAGATGTGACCCATTCAAGTCGAACTCCATACCTTGGGATTACACAGCTGAGGCTAAAAGGAAAGGGAAAACACATACTGGAGAAGCAATCGTTGCGCAAGGCATGACCAGGACAGGCAGGGTATACACTCTAGAACATTTAGCTGAGTCCAGCAAGCAAGCCTCTGGACGGGCTGTTGAAACTGGACTCGATGACCTTTGGATAAAGATACAGGCCAAAGAATACTCAGTCGTTGAGCAAATGAGCAAAACACCAGCGCTGATTTCCATCTTGGCACTTCTGCAAAGCTCTGAGGCACATAAAAATGCCTTAATGAAAATATTGAGTAAAGCTTATGTTCCCAGCAACATAACAGGAGGCGAAATGGCGAATATGGTGGGGCAGGTACTGGAAAGCCATAAGATCACCTTCCACGAGGATGAGTTACCACCAGAAGGGCTTAGTCACAACAAGGCGTTGCATATCACTGCGCAATACGAAGATTATTTCA
The DNA here is from genome assembly GCA_026770625.1 of Nicotiana glauca. Lineage (NCBI taxonomy): Eukaryota > Viridiplantae > Streptophyta > Magnoliopsida > Solanales > Solanaceae > Nicotiana > Nicotiana glauca. The sequence continues at coordinate 19,073 of MU741377.1, forward strand.
TCACCAGGATCTTGGTTGACGGGGGATCCAGCCTTAACATTTGCCCGCTAATAACCTTCAGGACATTGGGTAAAGGACTGCATGAGATCAAAGACCGAGCTATCAGTGTTAAATCTTTTGATGGATCTCAAAGATCCACCATCGGAGAAATTAGCATGTGCCTACAAATGGGACCCACCTGATTTGATGTGGACTTCCAAGTTATAGACGTGGCAGCATCCTACAACTTATTGCTAGGGCGACCCTGGATTCATACCGCAGGGGCTGTGGCATCAACCCTGCATCAAGCTGTAAAGTTCGAATGGAATCATCAGGAAGTGATCATTCATGGCGATGGTAGCAACCCTATATACAGTCGCCAAACCATACCGATGATCGGAAGTAGAAGGAAAATAGGTGGAGAAACATACTATCACATCGAGCGAGTTAATGCCATAGACAAAGACAAGTGGTGGGATAACAAAATTGAGAGCATTCTGAATTGGAGCGGGTACGAGCCCGGAAAGGGACTTGGCAAGAATCTCTAGGGCATCACCAAGCCCATCAAGTTGAAGAAGCATGGTACCACTTTCAGCCTGGGGTATGAATACACCTGGGAGGAGTTTAATCATTGGTCGCCACCGTGGCGTGGTCCCTACTATCCATTGGAACACCCCATACCTCAGCTGGAGCAGACCTTTTAGCCAGCTGACGTTATATATGGATCAGAGGAAGACGAGGCACTGGCCGTAATGAAGAACATGTTTCAGGAGGATGATATGGATTGTTGTGTTATCTTCGAGGAGGAGGGGGAAGAAGGCCCTTCCATTCAAGCTGTGAACCGACGGGAAAGACTCACCAATTGGTCAGTCAGGACCACCGGTGCCCGGAGAGCTTCGGGGTAGCAAGGCTAAACGACGCACTATGCATCGCATTTTACTTTTAGTTGACTTTACTTTTTCGCATTGTCTTTACTTCTGAAAAGAGCTCCGATGTTTCGAACAGTCATGAATTTAATCAAAAGCATTTTCCAAGTTTATTTTTTATATATCGCTCTTATTACTTTTCTCTATCATTTATTTTATTTTTACACAACATTACTATTACATATCTTGATGATGAACCAACGACTGCGACTTGCAACGAGGCAATGCAACAAACGGACATATATTCAAAAGAGGATGAAATACCAGAAGAGGTTGTCAGGGAGGTCGAGAATTTTGAGAACAGGCCTAAGTCTAATTTGGACGAAACTGAGGTTGTTAATTTGGGAGACGCAGAGAACATCAAGGAAACACATATCAGCGTGCACCTGTCGCCATTAGAAAAGAAAGAGTACACAGAGTTCCTAAAAGAGTATGAGGACATTTTTGCATGGTCTTATGATGACATGACAGGTCTCAGCACATCCATTGTGGCTCACAAGTTACCGACTGATCGGGCATACCCGCCAGTGAAACAGAAGCTCAGAAAATTCAAGCCAGACATGAGTTTGAAAATTAAAGAAGAAGTTACCAAACAAGTCAAAGCCAGGGTTCTCAGAGTGGTAGAGTATCCAACATGGTTAGCCAACATCGTGCCGGTACCGAAGAAGGATGGGAAAGTTAGAGTCTGTGTCGACTACCGGGATCTCAACCGGGCCAGTCCTAAGGACGACTTCCCTTTGCCAAATATACACATATTGATTGACAACTGCACCAAACATGAGCTGCAGTCATTCGTCGTTTGTTTTGCTGGATACCATCAGATATGGATCGATGAAGAAGATGCAGAGAAAACGGCGTTCATCATGCCGTAGGGGATGTACTGTTACAGAATGATGTTGTTCGGTTTGAAGAATGCTGGTGCTACCTACATGAGGGACATGACCACTATATTTCATAACATGATACATAAAGAAATCGAGGTGTATGTGGATGACATCATCATCAAGTCTAGGAAAGCTATAGATCACATGGAAGATTTGAGGAAGTTCTTCAACAGATTGAGGAGGTACAACTTGAAACTGAATCCCGCCAAGTGTGCATTCGGGGTCCCTGCCGAAAAGTTATTGGGTTTCATTGTGAGTCGCCGAGGAATAGAATTGGATCCGTCAAAGGTCAAAGCTATTCAATAGTTGCCACCGCCTAAGAACAAGAAGGATGTAATGAGTTTTCTGGGAAGACTCAACTATATCAGCCAGTTCATAGCTCAGTCCACTGTCATTTGTGAACCCATCTTCAAGATGCTAAAGAAGGATGCTGCCACCAAATGGACTGATGATTGTCAAAAGGCTTTCAACAGAATCAAGGAGTACTTGTCAACGCCGCCGGTCTTGGTTCCGCCTGAACCAGGGAGACCCCTATTACTTTATCTCACAATATTGGATGGAGAGTTTGGTTTTGTCTTAGTACAACATGATGAAACCGGAAGAAAGGAGCAAGCCATCTACTACCTTACAAGAAGTTAACCCCGTTTGAGGCTCGGTATTCCTTATCAGAGCGCACCTGTTGTGCTCTGACCTGGGTAGCTCATAAATTGAGGCACTATTTCTATGCTTACACCACCTATCTTATATCCAGAATGGACCCATTGAAATATATCTTTCAGAAGCCCATGCCTACCGGCAAGCTCGCCAAATGGCAAATCTTGTTAAGTGAGTTTGACATTGTTTATGTTACCCAGAAGGCAGTCAAAGGACAAGCTTTGGCAGATCACCTAGCCGAGAATCCTGTAGCAGGAGAATACAAACCTCTAAAGACGTATTTTCCTAATGAAGAAGTAGCTTTCGTAGGAGAGGACATTGCAGAATCCTACAATGGTTGGAGAATGTTTTTCGACGGAGCCGCAAATTTCAAAGGAGTCGGTATAGGAGCGGTCATGGTATCAGAAACCGGTCAGAATTACCCAGTATCTGCCAAGCATAGATTTCCGTGCACCAACAACATGGCCAAGTACGAAGCCTGCATCTTAGGGCTCAAACTGCCGATTGACATGAACATTCAGGAGTTACTGGTGATCGGAGACTCGGACCTACTCATACATCAGGTTCGAGAAGAACGGGCAACCAAGAATTCCAAGATACTCCCTTATCTACATCATTTACAGGAGTTGAGGAAGAGATTCAGAAAGACGAAATTCCAGCACGTCCCCAGAATACAGAATGAGTTCGCCGATGCCCTAGCCACTTTATCGTCTATGATCCAGCATCTAGATACAAACTTTATTGATCCCATTCAGGTCAAGATTCACGACCAACCAGCTTATTGTGCTCATGTCGAGGAAGAAGCCGATGGGAAACCTTGGTTCCATGATATCAGAGAATACTTGACAACAGGAGAATACCCAGAGCTCGCCAATGCTACTCAGAAGCGCACGCTCCGGAGGCTATCCAACAATTTCTTTCACAACAGAGGAATACTGAATAGGAGGACTCCCGATCTGGGTTTACTAAGGCGTGTTGATGCAAGGGAAGCAACCAAACTATTGGAGGAAGTGCACGTAGGGACCTGCGGACCACACATGAATGGTTTTGTTTTAGCCAAGAAGATACTTCGAGCAGGATATTTTTGGATGACTATGGAAACGGACTGCATCCGGTATGTCCGAAGGTGACATCACTGTCGGATACATGCAGATATGATAAAAGTACCTCCAAACGAGCTTATTACAACAAGCTTACCATGGTCGTTTGCCGCTTGGGGAATGGATGTTATTGGACCAATCGAGCCTGCCGCATCAAACGGGCACATGTTCATCTTAGTGGCAATTGATTACTTTACCAAGTGGGTTGAAGCAGCATCATACAAAGCAGTGACCAAAAAAGTTGTAACAGATTTCGTCTGCGACCGTATTGTTTATCGGTTTGGAATTCCGGAATCAGTCATCACTGACAAAGGTTCCAATTTCAACAGCGACCTGATGAAAGCAATGTGTGAGACTTTCAAGATTAAACATAAGAACTCTACAGCTTACAGACCGCAGATGAATGGAGCTGTAGAAGGAGCCAATAAGAACATCAAGAAGAAACTAAGAAAGATGATTGAAAGGCACAAGCAGTGGCACGAAAAATTGTCGTTCGCCTTATTGGGTTATTGTACCACGGTCTGCACATCAACCGGGGCCACTCCCTACATGCTGGTTTATGGTACAGAGGCAGTCATTCCCGCCGAAGTAGAAATTCCCTCCTTAAGAATCATACAAGAAGCAGAGTTAGATGATGCAGAATGGGTACAAAATCGCTACGAGCAATTAGCCCTTATAGATGGAAAGAGAATGAATGCAGTTTGCCACGGTCAATTATATCAGAACAGAATGTCCAGAGCATTTAACAAGAGAGTTAAGCCAAGGAAGTTCATGCCAGGGCAGCTGGTATTGAAGAAAATATTTCTGCATCAAGATGAAGCCAAGGGAAAATTCTCTCCTAAATGGTAGGATCCGTACATGGTTCACCGGGTTCTAACTGGAGGAGCCCTTATTCTCGCAGAAATGGACGGAGAAGTCTAGCCGAAGCCAATCAACTCAGACGCAGTAAAGAGATACTACATTTGATCACATGTTTTTCTTCATGATGTAATTCGAACTACGCCTTACCTGATTCCCATTTAAAAGGAGATACGTAGGCAGCCCTATGGGTTCGGTCACATTGTAATAAAAATTCCATTTTCCCCTGCTATTGGAACTGGGGCAGAATTTTGAGGAGGACCCTCAAAATTCCGAAGTCAGTCATCAGTTTTCTCATCAGCACCAACCCAGTAAATTGGGGTAGAATTTTGAGGGGGGTCCTTAAAATTCTGGAATCAATCCGTGTCCAGTCATTCAACATAGCCGTCAGCAGCACCTGCCCAGCAAACTAGGGCAGAATTTTGAGGAGGACCCTTAAAATTCCGGGACAAGCGAGGTTGCCGTGTCTTGAACCACGTTTCAGTTGTTGGTTCATCCAAAATAAAATCGTTTTTAAAGATATATGCTTGCACTATATTTAGTGAATCATGCATAGATATCACTTGCATCGCCGTCGTTTAGCAACGCTACCCCAATGATACGTGACGTCAAAAGTCAGGGGATATGAACTAACCTTTCCCCTCTACAGAACTCACGATTTTTCTTTGAATGCAGGCACCACAGGTCGCAAAATTATTGAGTACATTCACACACTCGTACTCTTCAGGATTGAAGAACAATCGCTCATTCACAAAGTTACTACCTACACCTAGCATCCCCAGCAACCATGATATCACAATCAGCTGTCGGCTAAGAAAATCTTGTTACTATTCATTCTTTATATTTCCTGCATTTTGCATAAGGCCATTTTCTGCCTTCCGAGGTTAAGCTCCACCTCCATTCTGCATAAGGCTACTTTTCTGCCTTCCGAGGTTAAGCTCTACCTCTATTCTGCATAAGGCTATTTATCTGCCTTTCGAGACTAAGCACTGTCTCCATCTACATTGCATAAGGCTACTTATCTGCCTTTCGAGACTAAGCTCTGTCTTCATCCGCATTGCATAAGGCTACTTTTCTGCCTTCCGAGGTTAAGCACTACCTCCATTCTGCATAAGGCTACTTATCCGCCTTTCGAGACTAAGCTCTGTCTCTATCCGCATTGTATAAGGCTACTTTTCTGCCTTTCGAGGTTAAGCACTACCTCCATTCTGCATAAGGCTACTTATCTGCCTTTCAAGACTAAGCTCTGTCTCCATCTACATTGCATAAGGCTACTTTGCTGCCTTCCGAGTTTAAGCACTACCTCCATCCTGCATAAGGCTACTTATCTGCCTTTCGGGACTAAGCTCTGTCTCCATCCGCATTGCATAAGGCTATCTTCTACCTTCCGAGGTTAAGCTCTACCTCCATCCTACATAAGGCTACCTATCTGCCTTCCGAGACTAAGCATTGTCTCCATCCAGCATGGTTGAAATATCACCACTTTTATTTTTCGAACGGCTGAAATATCGCCACCTGCATTTTAAATTCTCGCTCTGGCTGAAAGATCGCCACCCTTGCATTTATTTGGCTGAAAGATTGCCACCTTTTCATGGGCTGAAAGATTGCCAACCTATTTAAAGGCTTCATAGTTCGGAGGCACTATCTGCATAGCCCGAGAACATCATTTCATGGCCTGCGAATCTTTACTTTATGCTCTTCATGGCCCAGGACATCATAGTCTGAGGACGTCATCCTAACCGTCCAAAAGCAGCATTCATGGTCCAAATGGGAACTTGCATCATGTTTAAATTATGCACAATATACACTGCGTCGCTCATTTACAGGTACACCGACTAGCAAACGCCCATCTCAGCGGGAGCGCTCCCGCTCCGGTTCTCCGCAACCTGTTCGACTTCGTAACCTTTCTCAAACTAGACCATCGCGTCCATTTTCCTAATCCCCATCATTGGTTCCTGAACTACATATGGCCTGATTCCTGTAAAACCAGGGATATGTAGGCAGTTCAGAAACCAGAGCGCGGTCAAATTCATTTGCAATCGCCGACTCCGATCAAAATTGGCCATCTTATCTTTACCCGACAACTTTTTCATCCTCCTCGGGTAAAGAGGGGCAGTTGTTGATACCCAATTTTTCCCTATGTATTTGTATACTCAAAATACTTTTAAAATTGCATGTATATGCATGTATAAGTATCCTCAAGAGTTTTGGTATTTTTCCTAATATTTGAAGATTTTTTTAGAATCAAGTTATTGTCTATTTTAACAGTGTAAAACCCCGATAATTAATCTTAAATTGTCATTTTTGTGAACCATTTATTCTCCACCCTTATATTTGCATCAAATATAATTAAGATGATTTTTGCATATTTTTATAAATTTATTTGATATTTTTAAGCTAAATTGTTCAAAATTGCAATTATAGCCTATGTTATAATTAACCGCGTTTTATAATTATAAAATTGCTCCAGATATTTTTAAATTAATTTCTATACGTTATCAATTAGTATTGTGTTTTCAATTTATTTTAAAATTATCTTTAACTATTTTAATTAATTAAAAAGAGGAAAAATGGCTATTTAAAAGATAGCCCATTTCCATTTCAATTTTAACCACATTTGATCCCAATTTTTTTACCTCAATTTAGCCCAATTAGGTGACCCAATTACATTGTAACCCAATCCCTTTACCCGTTTGTCCAACCCGCCCATTTTCGTCTTTTAATCCTGGCCGTTGATCATTTTGATCAACGACCATCATCCATTCCTTCCTTTTTTAATTCCTAATGACTTAACCAAACCCTCATTTCCCTCAAATCAGCCACCCCAAATCCCCTTTCCGGTGTGTTCGAGCTCTGAAAAACTTAGCCATGGTTCAGATTCGTTCAGAGACCAGACCATTCCAGGCCTTCTCGTCTCTATGGTTTCTGAGAAACCCTAAAAGGCTTGATTCGAGGTTTTCTTTCCTTATCTTCTTAGATATGTAGCAGATCTATGCTCTATTTGGCTTTTTTAACGATTTTCCCTAATTTTCCCTTTTAAAATTAGTCTGTTCAAATTAGGGTTTTCAAAATCCTAAAATGATTCTTCTTCTTCTTTCTTTCTTTATGTGAATATGTGTGTTCATGCCATGTTTAAGGGGGTTTTCGTTTGATTCTTAATATGCATGTCTCTCTGCCTTTGTTCTATTACTACTTCTACTGATTTTCCTACAAGCATGTTTATACGGCTATCTTGCCTACTGAAAGTGTTTACTTTTACTAAATCTATTTGGGTTATCGAACTTGCTTCTTTCACTGTTTCCTAAACTCCTATGACATCTCTTCTCTGAACTGGTTTGAGTTTTAGTTTTCCCAAAACTTGTTCTTTACAAGCTTTCACTCTACTACTTTTGATTGCTACATGTGTCTTTGATTCTTGCAAGATTTTGGTTCTAGGGTTCTACCCTAGAAACCCTAGGCTCTCAAACCCATGCTGAGTTCATAGACTAAATTGGAAACCTGCTTTTCTTTTGCTTATGATTCAAAAACTGTTTATGCCGATCTCTTCTCCTTTGCTTGATGTTAGCATGCTTATATATGAGGGTTTTTTTCTGAATTGATTTTATTAGCTTGTGATTGATTTCAATCCCCTTTTACTAAGGCTTAATTGATTTGCTACTGATTTTTACAACTCAGCCTTTTCCCTATTTTCCTGACTAAGTCCATTCAAGGTTTTCAATTTCTGACTGTTTGATTATTTTATTTCCTTATTCTTTCAAAAGAAACGTGTACTATAGTTTCCTAACTTAAATAGATTCTGTGTGCACTTGCCCTTTATTATGTTACTCTGAAACGTTTTCCCTTCCTTAATTACTACTCCCGTTTGAAATCAAATCCTTTTGACTAAGGGAGATTTTATTTGATTGACTGAGATTTTATTTCCTTGCCTTCTTGTCTACTCGTTTTTACACTATAAAAGCTCACAGCACACACGAGTTCTTACGGACGGACACACACACAAAAAGTTTCAAAAATAGCTTTACACAATCACTCGAACACAATTCTCACAAATTCTTTCTGCACCTTTGCAATACACTACTACTCTCTACTCTTTACTCTCTACTCTCTACTACTACTACTACTCTCTATTTTCTCTACTACTGCTGAGCACTCTGCTCCTTTTTCTCCTGCTGCCTGAATCACCTGGAGTTCCTCTAAACTCCCAAGTACTTGTTGAAGTTCCTTGAGTTTGTTCCTATTGACTGCCTGGCTGTTTGTTTGTTGTTGCTATTCTGTTGTTCTAAAACTTGCAACTAGTATGTTTTCCTAGTTAAATATCACTCTCTTTATTATATGTTCACTCCTCCTCTTCTACACTTCTTTCCCTGCGTGTTAACATATGCTTTCCTGCATTATGTGATTACATTCAAGCATGCTATGCTTTTTTCTCTATGTTTTCAATTTGTTATGCTTTTAATCCTTTACCCCAATTCCCTTTGTATGTGAGTATTGTCCTGAATCGTGGCAGCACTTTGAATTGCTGTCTGTGATCCAGAATTAGACTCCCCCGAGTCTTTACTCAATTGCTTTCCCATTCCCTCTCCCGTTTATGTGCTGAACCCTAATTTGGGTCTAGTGGTGTCCTAATCACCATTCAGACCTGAGTTTGACTCTCTAAGAGTCTGCTCTTATTTTTTTGAATCTAAGCAAGGGGTCTGGGGTGTGCCAGTCTATACCATGGCTGGGTATGACCACCTTCTGCTGTGGTTCCTCCCTCACTTTGCACTTACTCCTAGTTCTTAAGTTCTACCCCCCTTTTGTAAGCCATGCTTAGGGACCCTGTAGTTCTCTCTGAACTTGGATGCCTGAGGGCTGGTAATTCCACACTTGCACTATTCTATTACAATATTCACTCTTCAGAGTGTAAGCATTGCCTGGGCTCTTGAAGCTCCTTGGAACTTTGAAACACTCTGAATAAGAGAAGGCCTTGGAATTTGGAATCCAGATTTGGTGAAACACATGTCATTGGATATTGAGATTGCATTAGGCAGTTTTGATCCAGCTGTGGGCCGTGATGTATATTTTTTTACTTTCTTTCTTCTGGTTCTGTAATAATTCTGTATAAAAGAACTCGGGGGTATATTAGTAAAGGGTATGGGAGGGGTTTATATTTGATTGCATATGTTAAAGGGTAGATACCATGCCTATAGGATCAATATTTTTGTTTAATTACATAGATATCATGCTCATAGGATTCATGTTGCAATTTAATCATTTAGATATCATGCCTACATGTTTAATACTTTAAATCATCTAGAGATCATGTCTATAGGCTTTGCATTCTTCTTCATTCAAGCATATAGAAATCATGCTTATAGAAATGCATAAAAGATAGGCAAACAGTAGGGTAATCCAATACTCGCCTTCCTTAAACGCTTAAAAATAGTAATGAGTCAATAAAACCAAAGTAGATATCCTGCCTATAGGATCTCAAGTTCGCCTAAAGTTACATAAGTAGTAATCTGACAATTATATTCAATGTTTTCAACAAAATTCGTCCAAACCTGCCTGCAACTTTCTAAACTTGCGTTTCTGCCTCTAAAATCGTTTTTCCAACTCTCTGTCTGAACTTTTATTCATGAAGTTACTTTCAAAACAGTTTTCAAACTCCCTCTTCCTTTTACAGCACTTTACTTCTGAAAACTCTACTGTACGTTTCCTTAAACAGTTTTGTTGATTTTCGAAACCTTTCTGAACTTCTACAATTTCCCAAGCTTCTTCTTTTCCAAACTTTTCTGCATTAGGCCCTTAATTAATAACTCGTTAAAATACTCCAATTCCTTACAATTGGATCCGAGTTGCCTAATGCAGACCTTTTATCTAATTCTATGTGTAAAACTGGTCCGTCCGCCGCTTAAGTTTTAATTTTAAGACCAAACCAGTATGTGTAAGGCATGCTAAACTAAGTGTTATCTGACTTACGGGGTTTTATGTGAGCCTTGCATGTTTGTTTGTCAACCCCCTTACTTGTTATTTGTTTTGTTTGTCGAAACTAGTATTTTGTCCTTTTAAACCCCATATATGCCTCTACCCATTTCTTTCCCTTTAGGATCAGAAGTCTGAATACCCCGGGACAGATAGGTTGGGACGGGTACTAGCAAGCAATAAGTAAACGATACTAATCGCGCTTAAATACCTTAACGGGGTGGGAAGGGTAGAATATGGATATGATGACTGGTGCGTTAATATCTCGTGTGAGAATGATTGCTGGGTATTGCACCAAAGTGATCCATATTATATTTAAACCTAGGACCCCTTTTTCTCCTTCTTTATTTATTGATGTTTTCTTAAATTAATGTTTTCTTCAACTAAGCTTTCTCTTTTTTCAAAATCACTTGTGTCTTTCTTCTTTCAAAATTTTCAACTTGTTTATACTTCCTATGTGCAAACTTTGCTTGTTTATTCCTACTCTTCTTAAAGTCATAATTAAGCACGGCCGGGAACCACACTAGTGGATCTTGAGGGGTGCCTAACACCTTCTCCTTGAGATAATCTCAAGCCTTTACCGAACTCTGGTCTTCCTTCAAAATCTTCTTCTTTTCTTTAAGTGTCCTAATGCACTATAATCATTAGGTGGCGACTCTTCAAAAATCCATAACCCGATTCCTTAAAAGGGAATAAGAGTTGTTTTGTCCATAATATCGTAAACCCGATTTTGCTCCTTTTTTTTTGGGGGGGGGGGGAAGGGGGCGTTGGCAGTAGCTACTGCTTCTTCACCTTTGTGTCCTCTGTCAACTTCCAGGTATTTCCTCACACCATTGTTAACAAATGAGGTGCTACAAGTTAGAACCAGACTGAATTCGTGTAAACAGTTGAGAATTTGAGTTAGAATTTAAACAGAAGCATTGGTTATTGTTGAACTTTTGTTAGATCCTGTTGTTTTGTGCCCTGTATTTCCCCTGCTCTGCAATAATTCAATATTTTTCTTTTCAAATGTGTTAGTCTGTTTATTCATGTTCAATAGTTTAAGGTTGCTTGGTTATTTAGAATAAGTAGTTGGATTCTGAACATTGGCTTTGTAATAGTAAACGAAATTTGATGTATGTATGGGCTGCTAAACATGTTGTAAAGGTAGATCGCTTGAGCACGTCAGTTTGGTGTTTCTGTAGTTCGAAACTAGAAGTTGTCATGCTCTATCATTGTCTGAATTTTTGTTCTGCAATTTTAGTAGCTTTACATTATCATATTCAACTAGAATTTCCATGATCTATATGAGTTTTGGATAACTTATGTTTATTTGTGAAGGGTAGCTTAGAAATTAAGGTGCAGGCATGATTGTTTGATTAGTATGTCAATGGTTATCATTTGGATGTGCTTGACTTAAGAAGTTTTAGGCTAGAGGGTCACTTTTAATTCTATAGGGCGTATGATCAGTTTTAAGAGGGGTTCATTAATTTTATTAACCTTTAGTCTTGTTTGTGAAATTTTAATCAATCATATGGCCGCACTAGTGTTTGGTTTGCAAATATGAAATCCCTTTCCCCTTTTTGTTTGCATTCTCCTCTGTTTTTTTTTTTTGTTAATGTTTTGCTTCTCGTTGTACTCTTCTAATTAGTAATGTTATTCCTGTTATTAGCATATTCCGAATTCTATTTGCTTTTGCTATTCTATGGGTTTGATGCGCGATGCATTTTATATTCGATTTGAGCGTGCCTCATGAGAGCTGGGATTTTCGCTTGGGCTCAAACAAAATTTGTTGCGGAGCCCACCATTTTGCGCCGTGGTGGTTCTGTTGGTCCATTGGGCCTCGCTTTAGGCCAAGCCAAAATCTAACTAAAATTCAAAAGGGCCCATAACTATTATTATCTAAGATTATTCATCTAGACCAAAGCGGAAGGTAAAAAGGACAAATTGGGCTAGCCATGAAGCCCAATAACATGTCCAGCCAGTCCATTTCTATGCACATAGACAGTGGTCCAGGGCCCATAAGATGGCCCAAAGAGCGAAAAACAACTTAATCTTCTCAAATTCGAACCCCATTCACACACATAATATTTGAAATCAAAACATTGACACAATCCCTTGGGAAAACGAGTGCAAAAGGAACAAGCCACTGAACTCTCCATTTTCTCTTTTGATTTTGAAAAAAATTTGATTCACAGTTTTCCAGCATTCAAAACTCAGGAGGTAATAGGGTAGTACCAAGCTCGCATGTTACTAAGCAGTTAACTCGAAATTCAAACCTTCATCCACACAATGTAAAAATCAAATTCTTATTGAACTTAACAATTTTGCAAAATGCTCAGGTCCAAATGACAAGTCCAGATTTACCCTCACATTCAAACCAAATGTATGTTGATGAACCAATTAATAAGTTGTTGTGAAGTCTAAACGCAACACACTCATTTTCTGAACTTTCACTCCCAAAACAAACAGTTCAACTCTATTCTAATCTTAATATAACACATTTTTACGGTGCTTATTCACAGATTGAAAATAAAAATAAACTACTGAGACATTTAATTACATAATCACATGGGTAATCTTAACTGTAGGCATGTTCCTTTCAACAACATGAATCTAGAAACTGAACATTTCTAAAACATTACTTGAACAGTACTATTTAAAGTTAAAAACAGTCCATTCATTTACATAGAATTCAAACCATATCATAATCCCAGCATTCTGAAATTATACACTAGATATAAGCAACTAAATCACACTAGCTAATAACATGAACCAGCACTCAACCAAACCAGAAGTTAAATCAAATAATATGAAACATTTCATCACATATAATGGTAAGAATTAATAGCAAACACATCAAAACTTAAGATATTTATTCGAATTTGAACTTGAACTTCCAAAGCTTCATACATGCTAATCAATGCTCAATTCTGTGCTATGTTTGGGTAGTGTATCTGGAGATTATAGAAGGAAAAGAGGTGATTACAATAAGCAAGCAACAGCAGTAGCACTCAGCACAGGTATTAACCCAGGGATAGATAAGGAGTGATCAACTTTGAAGCAATTTCGAACCAGCAACAGCATTCAATAGAGTTCAGCAATTAAAAATCAAACCAAAAATGATCTAAACACTTGAATACCAAGCAGATTCAACTCATTTTAAACCTTCAGTTGCTCATGAAGTATTTCAGAATGAATATCTCAAGAATTTCAGGGATTCTTTCTAGTAGAACCGTGAATTTTTTGAAGTTTTTTAGCTGCCTATATTTCTCTATTTTTTGCTCTTAAAATCTGATCTCAATAGCAAGGAAAGGATGCCTTTATACGCAAAAAAGTAGGGCAACCTTAAGGTTTTATTTTTATCCCTTAGGTCCCTGAATTTATGACTTGTTTTCCAAGTTAGATTTGAAATTTACTACCAGACCCCCTACTAGAAGCTTCTAAAAACAGTTACCAAAGATTCCCTATGTCCTATTTCCCAAACTACCCCCCAAGTACCCTGTTTTTACCCTGAAGACCAACCTGGGTCAAACGTGTATGGGTTATGGATCCCAAATGAGCTCAATGTCTCAAAGGACATGGTCTCAAATATAGGCCAAGCAGGATTCCCTGAAAATGAGGTTTGTACTGACCTCAAAGCCCAAATGGCAAAGTGAAACCAAAGCAAATTCAGAAAACTAAAAAGAACCAAACAAATTGACTAATTAAACGATCACAAACAAACAGGGAACTAATTGAGCTACTAAAATAAACCTAATCAAATTAAACTAAGTGACAAAAACAAAAGGTGAGATAAGAGATTTAAACACGCCATTAACAAAACTAAATAAACCAATAAAATCAGAGGACAAGCTTTAAAGGGAAAATGAGCACCAAGAAAAGAGGTCCTGGGTTAAGAACCTTGACCTAGTCTCAATTGAAATGAACTTTTGACCAAAGGGGGAAAAAGAACGAAAGTGAAACACAAAGGAAAAATAAAAGGGACTCGCCTGCTAGGCTCGAAATCGAAACTAGTACTCTGATTTGACCCAAAACAATGTCAAACGTTTGTTCTTGGGAAGAACAAACGAATGTCATTATTTCATTCTAAATGAGGAAATTCAAAAAAGTGACCTTGCATGCACAGGTCCAATTTTGGACTCCTAAGGTTCGAGCCTCGGATTCAATATTCGAAGAGTTATGGACATATTCGAGGGTTATTAGCTATATATTAGGGAAGAGGGGGTTGTTGAGATGGTTTGGTGTTAATTTGGGTGGTGTTTGGGTGGTGGTGAATCATCGCGGCGGCTAGGGTTTGTGTTTTTTCGATTTGGAATTCAAACAATAGGGGTTCGATTTGAAGGATATTTGAAAAGAGGAGAAGGGGGAGAACCTATGGTGTATTTTTGGGGTGGTTTGGGGACTCGCCGCCGCCGTAGGCGATTTTCGGCGGCGGCAGACGGAGAGGACTGTCTCTAGGGTTGATTAAAGAAGAGAGATGAGGGGGTGGGGGTCGTTAGGATAGTTATATACGAATGGACCCTAGCTTCTGAGCCGTTGGATCATCTAACCTCGATGACTCATATTTAATTTAAAGCAAATGAGGTCATTTTGGGGGGTAAGGGGCTGGACCGGGTATTATACGTGGGTTTGGACCGAGTAAGCAGGCTGGGGCGATTTTGGGCTTGGAAATTTTGGTCCCTTTGGGCGGGTATGGGGATTCTTGACTTGGGCCAGCCCAAATTCTGGTGTTTTAAAAAATAAGAGACTCAATTTCTTTTTCTTTTTTTTTTATTTTCCTTTTTTTCAAAAATTAAAACAAACTAAAATTAAACCTAACAAACTAAATTAACCTATCCAATTATATTAAGCTCTAATTAATAATCAACACCCTTAATTAAATACCAATTTAAAGGAAAACTAAACAAAATTCAAAGCTAAAATTAAACAAAGAAAATAAATCAATTTTTTTTTATTTTTGTAAAACCCTAATTACTAATTAATCTAAAATATATAAAATTAAATCCTAAATGTAAATGCAATGCGTATTTCTGTATTTTATTTATTTATGAATTTATGTTAAATTAAAAATGCACAAAGTAATGCAAATAAACATGAAAATTATGCAATTAAATCCTTAAAATCAAATAATTAAAAGAAAAATCCTAAATCTAAAAATTCTGTAGGAGTAATTCATGCGAGGCAAAAATCACGTGCTCACAGGCGCTGGTCCCAATCCCCACCAAAATCACACCCCTTGACCACCACAACCTCCTCTTCCTTAATCCATGGTTAGTTTTCCTCGAATATTGCACAATCTCCTCGAATCTTAAGTCACAGGAGTTAAACCCTAATTCCCAAAAGTTACCAATTTGGGTCTGTCTTGAAGTTTTGGGGCTTATTTTGATGTTATTCGTGTTTTCTTATTAAGAACATACAATTAATATCACGGTTGACCGGAAAATTCAAGAAGTCAAAAGTTTCTGACTCTTTTCCTCAAATCGTTCATATTTTAGTAGGTACTTTCTGTTCTTCTTTTGATTTTATCTAGCTTTCATTTTCTTCTTCCATTTTTCTGCTTCTTCTCCTTTTCTCAACCCTTCTGTTATTTTAATTTCCAAGATTGCCTTCCTATGCATGTTAATTTTGGGTTAGTATTTTAATTTGTTCTTTGTTTGTTAATTGGTTTAATCTAGATTCGTTAATTTGTTTAATCTAGATTCGTTTGTTTAGTTAATTAGTCATTGAGTCGTTTTAGGTTGTTTGATCTGTTAAATCATTTCAGAGTTCACAAATTTTTTTTAACTGAGTATATTGTTTGGAAGTTGGGTTGCCTCTAATTCAATTGACAAAGAGCAGCCCGTTCATATTGCATTGGGCCATTGGGTCCGCTTGACCAAGGTAAATGGCTAGGGGTAATTTCAGGTGTTGTGTGGGGTATTTTAGGAATTTGGATTGAAGAATCATTGTTGTAACAGAAAATAGAAGCTTCTCAGAAGCTTGCTGAGGGACTGAAGTGAATTAGAACTTTTGAATTGGGGATTTTTGAGCAAAACACAAAATTGGCTAAGGTTTTTTAAGCTAAAACAAAAACTAGAAGAAGGGCAGAAATGCAAAAACTAAAATCTGCTAGTTGCCCTACTTTCCTTTTCTTTAAAGGCATCTCTATCTTGCCTTTCAAGGCAGAGAAAAAGAGGAGAAAAATCCCGAAAAAGCAAACGGTTAAAGTTTTACTGTGCCATTGAAATTTTTGTTCTTCACTTTGTTGATTTCTAAAGTTTTCAAGTCCTAAAACATTTGCTAATTCATATGGGGATGAAAGGGTTTGATTTAGGGTGGTTTGTTGATTATTGCACAACATTTTCTGGAATTGAGCTGGTCTTGCTGGGAATCACTATTCTATTGCTTTTTCCTGGTTATTTCTGTTATCTTTGCTCGGCTGTAGCTACTGCTTCTTCACCTTTGTTTCCTCTGTCAATTTCCAGGTATTCCCTCACACCATTGTTAACAAATGAGGTGCTACAAGTTAGAACCAGACTGAATCTCTGTAAAGAGTTGAGAATTTGAGTTGGAATTTAAACAAAAGCTTTGGTTATTGTTGAACTTTTGTTAGCTCCTACTATTTTGTGCCCTTCATTTCCCCTGCTTTGCAATAATTCAATATTTTTCCTTTCAAATGTGTTAGTCTGTTTATTCATGTTCAATAGTTTGAGGTTTCTTGGTTATTTAGAATAAGTAGTTGGATTTAAAATATTGGCTCTATAATAGTAAACGAAATCTGATGTATGTATGAGCTGCTAAACATGTTGTAAAGGTAGATCGCTTGAGCACGTCAGTTTGGTGTTTCTATAGTTTGAAACTAGAAGTTGTCATGCTCTAGCATTGTCTGGATTTTTGTTCTACAATTTTTGGAGCTTTACATTATCATATTCAACTAGAATTGACATGATCTATATGTGTTTTGAATCCCTTATGTTTATTCTTGAAGGGTAGCTTAGAAATTAAGGTGCAAGCATGATTGTTTGATTAGTTTGTCAATGGTTATCATTTTTTATGTGCTCGACTTAAGATGTTTTGGGCTTAGAAGGTCACTTTTAATTCTATAGGGCGGATGATCAGTTTTAACAGGGGTTCATGAATTTTATTAACCTTTTGTCTTGTTTGTGAAATTTTAATCAATCATATGGCAGCACTAGTTTTTGGTTTGCAAATATGAAATCCCTTTCCCCTTTTTGTTTGCATTCTCCTCAGTTTTTTTTTCTTTTGGTTAATGTTTTCCTCCTCGTTGTACTCTTCTAATTAGTAATGTTATTCATGTTATCACCACATTCTGAATTCTGTTTGCTTTTGCTATTCTATGAGTTCGATGCGCGATCCATTAGATATTCGATTTGAGCGTGCCTCATGAGAGATGGGCTCTCCGCTTGGGCTCAAACGAAATTTGTTGCGGAGCCCAGCACTTTGCACTGTGGTGGTTCTGTTGGGCCATTGGGCCTCGCTTTAGGCCAAGCCAAATTCTGGAATGGGTGTAGGATGGATCTCACTTAGTCTTAATTTTAGAATCCTTTTTAATTTCAACAATGGTTTCTTGGATTTTTTTAAAATAAAATTAGCAAGTCCTTGTAGTTAATTGAGGTGCGCCACTCAAAATAAAATCTCAAATGTGTGGTCCTCAATTATTTCTTTTAAAATTCCTAGAACTCGAGGCGTACCATTTAGCAAATTTTCCATGGCCCTCGCAAAGTTAAAAATGCATAGTTGCTTTAGGCGCGTTATTTTAATAATATTACCCTCCTAAACTCGGGTGTGCATTTCATGTAACGACCCGACCGCTTGTTTTTCCTTTTAGAACCCTGTTCCCCTAAATAAAGCCTCTCGTGCTTGATTTAACTAATTGATGACTTCCGGGGGTAATTGGTTTGGGAATTGGAAGGGTTTTGAGTAAAAATATGCCCATTTGCTTCTTTAAGATTTCTTAAAAAGACCAAGTTTGACTTCGGTCAATATTTTAGGAAAACGGACCCGGATTCGTGATTTGACAATTTTTGAGTGTCCGTGGGAAAATATGGGACCTGGGCATATGTCCGGAATCGAATTCCGAGGCCCCTAGCGCGAGTAATGAATTTTTATCTAAAATTGTTTAATTGAAGTTTTAAAGAATTAAAGAAACTAAGTAATCATTGATTCCCGAGGTATCAGGCTTGGATTTTCGTTCCGAAACTTGGTACAGGTCTGTAATATTGTTTAAGACTTGCCCATAAAATTTGGTGTCAATCCGAGTAATTTAAGGTCTTTTTGACCCGTTATAAGAGAATTGAGAACTTGAAGTTCAATAGTTTGATCCATTTTGTTTTAGGACATGATTCCAAGATTTAGCGTTGTTTTGGGAGTTACGAGGGTTCGAGTAGATTCACCTCGTGATTTCAAACCTGTCGGTATGTTCGGGTGGGGCTCGGGAGCCCCGAGCGTCAAATGAGCAAGGTTCGAGTTAAGTAGGAAAATGGAAGAAGGGCAGAAGTTGCTGCTTTTGTCATAACCGCATCTGCGGTTCTTAGGCCGCAGAAGCGGGACCGCAAATGCAGTCAGGACATCATAGAAGCGAAAAGGGGTAGGCCAAGGGAAAATTGCAGAAGCGTCCCAGGGACCGCAGAAGCGGTTCCGCTTATGCGATCCCCAGACCGCAGATGCGGTCCATTCATTTTAGGCCCAAGCCCCAGAAGTGGCCAAGTAACCGCAGAAGCAGTTCCGCATATGCGGGCCTCAGACCGCAGAAGCAGTCCAACCCCCTCTTTCCCAGTTCCACAGATGCGGCCCCATCTTCGCAGATGCGGTCCCCTAACCGCAGAAACGGAAATCGCTGGGTAGTGACCTTCATTTAATTCAAACTCAAACACCATTTTTCATTTGATACTCCAAACTTAGGCAATTTGGCGGCTTCCAAAGAGAGGTTTTCAACATAGCACTTCAAGGTAAGTTACTCCCCTTCATTATTAGTTTAAATACATGTATATTACGTAGATTAAACAATAAAAATTAGATAAAATCAAAGGGTTAGAGCTAGACCTAGGGTTTTAATAAAATTAAGATTTAAACATGAAATTTGTTATGAAATGGACTAGAATTTATATATTGATCTTTAGATTGTAGAGAACAATTTTCTTCGAAAAATATCAGAATCCGGGCACGTGGCCCGGGGTCAAAATTTAGGAAACTTGTGGAAAAGGATGGGAAATTACTTAAATAGTTAGAATTCGACCTTTTAAGCCTTTATTGACTAGTTCTTACCTATTTTAACTAGTTTGGAATTATTCAGCTTCATAGTAAGGGCTTGGGCTTGTTCTGGATATTGGGAGTGCGCTTTGGAGCGAGGTGTGTCTCTTTTCTAACCTTGTAAGAGGGAATTGTCCCCATAGGATTTATAATCAAATAATTGTCGCTAAATGCGGGGGCTACGCATGTGCTAGGTGGCGAGAATCCATGCGTAGCTACTACTATGATAATTGTCTAGGTAGTTTAGGACCCACATCATGCTTGTTTGTGTAAATCTTTATATTATATTGTTATTCCGAGCACCTAGGATATGCTAGAGATTGAAAAAGGGAATAAAAACATGCATGTATAATTGTTGAAGTCATGCTTGTCATTAATGACTATCGGTGTGCCTTGCGTGTATACTTGATATGTTCTTCTTACTTGTGGATCAGGCTGATCGCCTCGGTATGAATAAATGCATCTATTGGCGCGCCATCGACCCTCGGCAAGTGCACGGTTTATTTCTGTTGAATCGGGCCGTCGCCTCGGCATATTTGCGCATGCTTATATAGCTTTGCCTGAGAGTGTTAAAAATTAGTATTGTTTTTTATGGCCGAAATGAATTGATAATTATAACTGCAGTAATTGATTAATCGGAATCCTAGTGAGAATATGACTTAAATGCCTTGTTGTAAACTGTTTCCTATTAAAAAAATTTCATTGTTAAAATTATACTTACAATATTATCTAACCCTAGTGAGTATCAAGTCGACCTCTCATCTCTACTTCTCGAGATTAGACGGGATACTCACTGGGTATATATTTTTATGTACTCATGCTACACTTCTGTACTTAAATGTACAGGATCTGAGGCAGGTGGATCTGGTTATTACTCTTGTGCGCATCCATGAGCGGACGTGGGAGTTCTACGGTGAGCTGTTTTCCCTCCATATCGATCCGCAGCCGAAGAAGTCTTTCTTTTGTATTTCTATTTCTGTCTATTTGGATCCGGACACTAGGACAGTATGATATTCTTTTGGATGTATATTCTACTAGTTGATCGTAGCTTGTGACACCAGGTTCTGGCACACACTTTGGTAGATGATTATTTTGGGGTTGTTTAGTTATTTTATTACAGTATTTATCTCTTTTGGTTTAAATTCCATGTTGATTGTCACTTATTTCTAATCAAAAGCAACATAGGTAATTTTAGTAATGTTTCTGCAATGGCTTACCTGACAGGGATGTCAGGCGCCCTCATGACCTATTATGGAAATGGGTCGTGACAACATGGTATCAGAGCACTAGGTTCACGTAGGTCTCACGAGTTATGGGCAAACCTAATAGAGTCTTGTTGATCGGTATGGAGACGTCTGTATTTATCTTTGGGAGGCTATAGGGTATTAGTAAATACTACTCTTTATTCATTTCATGTCGTGCAGTGCTTAGTGTACTAAATTTCCCTCTTCTATTCTCTCAGATGGTGAGGACTCGTACCGCTGACGTTCCGGACCCGGGAGGAGC
Organism: Nicotiana glauca; assembly: GCA_026770625.1. Lineage (NCBI taxonomy): Eukaryota > Viridiplantae > Streptophyta > Magnoliopsida > Solanales > Solanaceae > Nicotiana > Nicotiana glauca. Next base: position 40,175 of record MU741377.1, read on the forward strand.
TATCCCCCCGTTGCTAGAGGTTGAGGTAGAGGCCGGGGGAGGGCACCGACCCGTGGTAGGGGACGAGGGCGACCCAAAGTTGTCCCAGTTGCACCAGTAGTAGATCCTGTGGAGGACCCTATTATTGAGGAGCATGATGAGGTGCCCGCAGCTGAGCCTACCCCGACGGATTTCATGACAGCACCGGGATTTTAGGAGGTCATGGGCCGCATGCTACAGTTCATGGACACTATGACTCAGGCTGGTTTATTTCCAGCAGACCCAGCCACTTCACAGGCAGAAGGGGGAGCCCAGACCCCTACCGCTCAGGCTCCAGGCCATGCAATTATAGTATATCAGACTCCAGTTGTACTACCCGCGGATGGGGCTCAGCCAGTTGCTGCAGTGGCACCCTAGCCTAGGCCAGCTGTGGATGGTGATCCATAGAAGTTGTTGGATAGATGGACCATGCTTCATCCTCCAGTCTTCGGGGGTGAGCATCATGAGGATGCTCAGGATTTCATAGACATGTGCAGGGACAGACTGCACAACATGAGGATATTGGAGTCGCATGGAGTTGACTTCACTACTTTTCAGTTTGAGGGCAGGGCATGCAGATGGTGGCAATCCTATGTCCTTGGTAGGTCAGCGGGTTCTCCTCCCATCGCTTGGGATCAATTTGTACAATTGTTCTTGGATAGGTATATCCCGCCCTCTGAAAGGGAGGAGCTACGGTACCAGTTTGAGCAGCTCGAGTAGGGTCAGATGTCTGTGACTGACTATGAGGCAAGGTTTTCGAAGTTTTCCCACCATGCACTCATGATACTTCCTACAGATGTGGAGATGGTGTGGAGGTTTGTCACTGGATTGCAGTCCAGGATTCGATTTAGTATGGCTCGAAAGGTGGAGATGGGCATAAAGTATCAGCTAGTGGTTCAGATTGCTTGTCGGATTGAGGGATATTCCCAGAGGGGTAGAGAGAAGATACAACAGGATAAGAGAGCTAGGTTCTCCGGTGGGTTCAGAGGTGCCCCAGCTAAGGGCAGAGGTTAGTTTGGGAGGGGCCAGCCAAGTAGGCAACCAGTTTGAGCACCACCACCTGCCCGGGGGGCCCCAGCACGCCCCTATATCAGTGCTATGCCAAAGTCTTCCTACCGCCCGCCAGCTATTCAGGGTTCCTCCAGTAGGTATTCAGGTCCCCAGGGTTCTTCTGATTCTTATTTCAATGCCATGCCGGAGAGTTCATATCATCCACCGGCTATTCAGGCTTCTTCCAGTGGGTCTACGGGTTATCAGGATCAGCCATCAAGGCAGCAGGTTGCTGGCCCGCACTGTTGTTTTGAGTGCGGAGATCCCGGTCACATGAGAAGATATTGCCCCAGACTTCGGGTCAAGGTAGTGCAGCAGGGTCAGAAGCCCATGATTTCAGCACCAGCTGCCCAGTTACCTTGAGGTGGAGGGCAGACGGGTAGAGGCTACCCTAGAGGTAGAGGCCAGACAGGGAGAGGTCAGCCAGCTACACCCCATTCGGGTGGAGGCTAGACAGCCGGCACTCCAGCTAGATTGTATGCTCTTTCAGCCAGGCCAGATGTATTAGCCTCAGATACCGTCATTATAGGTATTATTTTGGTTAGTGGTAGGGATGCTTCAGTATTATTTGACCCGGGGTCTACTTATTCACATGTATCATCTCTGTTTGCTCGTTTCCCAGTTATTTCTCTTGAGCCTTTGGGCGTTCCTGTTCATGTGTCCACTCCTGTGGGTGATTCAGTGGTTGTAGATCGGATATACCGATCTTGTGTGGTAACTTTCTGTGGATTCAAGACAAGAGAAGATCTTCTGTTACTTGGTATGATTGATTTTGAGGTCATCCTGGGCATGGATTAGTTGTTTCCATATCACGCCGTCCTTGATTACCATGCCAAGACTGTTTCACTAGTAATGCCAGGGTTGCCGAGATTGGAGTGGAAAGGTTCCACAGTTGATATGCCTAGCAGGGTTATTTCTTTCTTAAAGGCTAGACATATGGTCGAGAAGGGGTGTTTGGCCTATCTATCTTATGTTCGATACGTCACTGCATAGTCTCCAATGATTGATTCAGTGCCAGTGGTCTGAGAGTTCACCGATGTTTTTCCTTCTGATCTTCCTAGCATGCCTCTGGATCACGATATTGATTTCTGTATTGATTTGGCTCCAGGCACTCAACCTATATCTATTCCACCATATTGTATGGCTCTAAAGAGTTGAAGGAGTAGTTGGGGGAGTTGTTAGAAAAGGGGTTTGTCAGTCCCAGTGTATCACCTTGGGGTGCACCGGTACTATTTGTCAAGAAGAAGGATGGGACCATGCGGATGTGCATTGATTACCGCCAGTTGAATAAGGTCACCATTAAGAACAAGTACTTGTTGCCTCGTTTTAATGATTTGTTCGACCAGCTGCAGGGAGCTAGGGTGTTCTCTAAGATTGACCTGAGGTCAGGGTATCATCAGCTGAAGATTCGGGACTCGGATGTTCCGAAGACTACATTTAGGACTAGATATGGCCACTATGAGTTTCTGGTGATGTCCTTCTGCTTGACTAATGCCCCAGCAGCGTTTATGGATTTTATGAATCAGGTATTCAGGCCTTATATTGATTCCTTTGTTATCATCTTCATTGATGACATCTTGATCTACGCACGTAGCCTGGGGGAGCACGAGCAACATTTGAGGGTAGTGCTTTAGACCTTGTGAGAGCAAAAGCTATATGCTAAGTTCTCCAAGTGTGCGTTTTGGCTTGAGTCATTGGCATTCTTGGGGTATGTTGTGTCAGGAGAGGGTATTAAGGTGGATCCCAAGAAGATTGAGGCAGTTCAGAGTTGGCCACATCCCACTTCAGTGACCGACATCAGGATTTTCCTGGGATTAGCACGTTATTATTGGCGATTTGTGCATGGCTTTTCATCCATTGCGTCATCTTTGCCCAGATTGACCCAGAAGGATGCTCCATTCCATTGGTCCGATAACTGGGAGGAGAGATTTCAGAAGCTCAAGACTGCTTTGACTACGGCACCAGTTCTTGTGTTGCCTTCCGATGCAGGGATGTATACGGTGTATTTCGATGCTTCACGCGTTGGTTTGGGATGTGTATTGATACAGGAGGGGAGATTTATTACTTATGCTTCGCGTTAGCTGAAGATTTATGAGAAGAACTACCCTGTGCACGATCTGGAGTTGGCAGCGATTGTTCATGCTCTTAAGATATGGAGGCACTATTTGTATGAGGTGCCTTGTGAGGTTTATACCGATCACCGCATCTTGCAGCATCTATTCAAGCAGAGGGACCTTAATTTGAGGCAGCGTATGTGGCTTGAGTTATTAAAGGATTATGACATCACCATTCTTTATCATCCGGGCAAGGCGAATGTGGTCGCGGATGCCTTGAGCAGAAAGGCAGAGAGTCTGGGTAGCTTGGCATTCATTCCAACAGAGGAGAGGCCCTTAGCTATGGACATCCAGTGCTTGGCTAACAAACTTGTAAGGTTGGACATTTCAGAGTCTAGCCGAGTTCTAGCATGTCTGGTTGCTCAAACCTCGCTATTGGGGGAAATTAAGGCCCGACAGCTTAATGATCCACATTTGGCGGTTCTTAGAGAGACGGTACTTCAGGGAGGTACTAGGGAGGTTTCCATTGGCGAGGATGGCATTTGGCGACTCCAGCGACGTCTATGTGTCCCTAATGTTGATGGTCTGAGGGAGAGGATCCTAGAGGAGGCACACAGTTCGCGCTATTCTATCCACCCGGGGGTTATAAAGATGTATCGTGATTTGAGGTAGCATTTCTGGTGGCGGGAGATGAAGAAGGATATAGTGAAGTATGTGACTAAGTGTTTGAATTGCCAGCAGGTCAAGTATGAACACCAGAGGCCAGGTGGCCTACTTCAGCAAATGCCCATTCCAGAGTGGAAGTGGGAGCGCATCACTATGGATTTTGTAGTTGGGTTGCCGCAGACTTTGTGGAAGGATATGCTCATTTCAATGTGGGTCATTGTAGATAGGTTGAACAAGTCGGCCCATTTCATTCCTGTGGCAACTACCTATACAGCGGAGAGATATGCTCAGATTTATATTCGGGAGATAGTTCGATTGCACGGTGTGCCAGTTTCTATCATATCAGACAGAGGCCCTCAGTTCACTTCCCATTTCTGGAGAGCCGTGCAGAGTGAGTTGGGGACTCGTGTAGAGCTTAGCACAGCATTCCATCCTCAGACCGACGGGCAGTCGGAGCGGACAGTACAGATCTTGAAGGACATGCTTAGAGCATATGCGATTAATTTTGGAGGGCAGTGGGATCAGTTCTTGCCCTTAGCGGAGTTTGCATACAATAACAGCTACCAGTCCAGCATAGAGATGGCCCCGTACAGAGGCCTTATATGGTAGACATTGTCGTTCTCCTATCGGGTGGTTTGAGCCTGTTGAGGCTAAGATACTTGGCACAGATCTAGTACAGGATGCCTTGGATAAGGTAAAGTTGATTCAGGAAAGGCTTCGCACAGCTCAGTCTGGACAAAAGAGCTACACAGATCAGAAGGCCCAGGATGTATCATTTATGGTTGGCGAGACGGTTCTCTTGAAAGTCTCACCCATGAAGGGCATTATGAGGTTCGAGAAGAAGTGCAAGCCCCTTTGAGGTGTTGAGGCAAGTTGGGGAGGCTGCTTATTAGCTGGCTTTACTCCCTAGTTTATCGGGAGTTCACCTAGTTTTTCATGTTTCGATGCGTCGGAAGTATCATGCCGACCTATCCCACGTGTTGGAATTCATCACCATTCAGTTAGATGAGAGTTTGGGCTATGAGGAGGAGCCAGTTGCTATTATTGATAGACAGGATCGCCAGCTGAGGTCCATGAAGATTTCTATGGTGAGAGTCTAGTGGAGGGGCCAACCAGTCGAGGAGGCGACCTGAGAGTCCGAGGAGGACATGCGGAGCAGATATCCCCACTTATTCAGTAGTCCAGGTACTTTTCTGTGCCCGTTCGAGGACAGACGTTTATTGAAGAGGTGGAGAATGTAATGACCCGACCGGTCGTTTTACCTTTTAGAACCCTGTTCCCCTAAATAAAGCCTCTCATGCTTGCTTTAACCAATTTACGACTTGCAAGGGCGATTGGTTCGGGAATTGGAAGGGTTTTGAGTAAAAATATGCCCATTTGATTCTTTAAGATTTCTTAAAAAGACCAAGTTTGACTTCGATCAACATTTTGGGAAAATGGACCCGGATTCATGATTTGACAATTTCTGAGGGTCCGTGGGAAAATATAGGACCTGGGCGTATGTCCGGAATCGAATTTCGAGGTCCCTAGCCCCAGTAATGAATTTTTATCTAAAATTGTTTAATCGAAGTTTTAAGGAATTAAAGAAACTAAGTAATCATTGATTCCGTAGGTATCGAGCTTGGATTTTGGTTCCGAAACTTCGTACAGGCCCGTAATGATTTTTAAGACTTGCCCGTAAAATTTGGTGTCAATCTGAGTAGTTTAAGGGCGTTCTGACCCGTTAGAAGAGAATTGAGAACTTGAAGTTCAATAGTTTGATCCATTTTGTTTTAGGACATGATTCCAAGATTTAGCGTTGTTTTGGGAGTTCTAAGGGTTTGAGTAGGTCCGCCTCGAGATTTCAGACTTGTCGGTATGTTCGGACAGGGCTCGGGAGCCCCGAGCATCAAACGAGCGAGGTTCGAGTGAAGTAGGAAAATTTAAGAAGGGTTGAAGTTGTTGCTTCTGTCATAACTGCATCTGCGGTTCTTATGCCACAAAAGCGGGACCGTAGATGTGGTCAGGCCATCGCAGAAACGAAAAGGGGCAGGACAAGGGAAAATCGCAGAAGTGTCCTAGGGACCGCAAAAGCGGTTCCGCTTATGCGATTCCCAGACCGCAGCTGCAGTCCATTCACTTTAGGCCCAAGCCGCAGAAGCGGTTCCGCATATGCGGGCTTCAGACCGCAGAAGCGGTTCCGCATATGCGGGCCTCAGACCGCAGAAGCGGTCCTACCCCCTCTTGCCCAGTTCTGTATATGCGGCCCCATCTTCGCAGATGCGGGACTGCAGGTACGGTCCCCTAACCGCAGAAGCGGAAATCGCTGGGCCTAGGCCTTCATTTAATTCGAACTCAAACACCATTTTTCATTTTACACTATACACTTTGGCGATTTAGGGGCTTCCAAAGATGGGGTTTCAACATAGCACTTCAAGGTAAGTTACTCCCCTTCATTATTAGTTTAAATACATGTATATTAGGTAGATTAAACACTAAAAATTAGATAAAATTAAAGGGTTAGAGCTAGACCTAGGGTTTTAATAAAATTAAGATTTAAGCATGAAATTTGTTATGAAATGGACTAGAATTTATATATTATTGATCCTTAGGTTGTAGAGAATAATTTCCTTCGAAAAATATCGAAATCCGGGCACATGGGCCCGTGGTCGAAATTTAGGAAACTTGTGGAAAAGGTTGGGAAATTACTTAAATAGTTAGAATTCAACCTTTTAAGCCTTTATTGACTAGTTCTTACCTATTTTAACTAGTTTGGAATTATTCGGCTTCGAATTAATGGCTTGGGCTAGTTCTTGATATTGGTAGTGCGCTTTGGAGCGAGGTGAGTCTCTTTTCTAACCTTGTAAGAGGGAATTGTCCCCATAAGATTCATAATCGAATAATTGTCGCTAAATGCGGGGGGCTACGCAGGCGCTAGGTGATGAGAGTCCGTGCGTAGCTACTACTATTGTAATTGTCCGGGTAGTTTAGGACCCACATCATGCTTGTTTGTGTAAATCTTTATATTATCTTGTTATTCCGAGCACCTAGAATATGCTAGAGATTGAAAAAGGGAATAAAAACATGCTTGTATAATTGTTGAAGTCTCTCTTGGCATTAATGACTATTGGTGTGCCTTGTGTGTATACTTGTTATTTTCTTCTTATTTGTGGGTCGGACCGATTGCCTCGGTATGAATAGATGCATCTATAGGCGCCATCCACCCTCGGCAAGTGCACAGTTTATTTCTGTTGGATCGGGTTGTCGCCTCGGCATATTTGCGCATGCTTATATAGCTTTTCCTGAGAGTGTTTAAAAATGGTATTGTTTTTCATGGCCGAAATGAATTGATAATTGTAACTGTAGTAATTGATTAATTGGAATCCTAGTGAGAATATGACTTAAATTCCTTGTTGTAAACTGTTGCCTATTAAAGATTTTTCATTGTTAAAATTATACTTACAATATTATCTAACCCTAGTGAGTATCAAGTCGACCTCTCATCTCTACTTCTCGAGATTAGACAGGATACTCACTGGGTACATATTGTTTATGTACTCATGCTACACTTCTATACTTAAATGTACAGGATCTGAGGCAGGTGGATCTAGTTATTACCCTGGTGCACATCCGTGAGCGGACGTGGGACTTCTACGGTGAGCTGTTTTCCCTCCTTGTCGATCCGCAGACGAAGAAGTCTTTCTTTTGTATTTCTATTTCTGTCTATTTGGATCCGGACAGTAGGATGGTATGATATTCTTTTGGATGTATATTCTACTCGTTGCCCATAGCTTGTGACACCAGGTTCTGGCACACACTTTGGTAGACGATTATTTTGGGGTTGTGTAATTATTTTATTACAGTATTTATCTCTTCTGGTTTAAATTCCACATTGAGTGTTTACTCCACTTATTTCTAATCAAAAGCAACATAAGTAATTTTAGTAATGTTTCTGCAATGGCTTGCCTGACAAGGGTGTCAGGCGCCTCATGACCTATTGTGGAAATGGGTCGTGACATTTCATGTGACCCAAATCCAAATCTTAATAACGTTAAATTAAATGTGTTTCGGACTGCGGGTGCATTTCATGTGGCATGATCCAAAGACGCATTTTAGATGACGTTGCAATCTTCCTTAAAATATTAAAAGCGGTTTAAAGTTAAAATGCACATAGGTTTAAAAGTATTTTAAAATCAGATAATGATCCAATAATAACAGTTGAGCGACCGTGCTAAAACCACGGAACTCGGGAATGCCTAACACCTTCTCCCGGGTTAACAGAATTCCTTATCCGGATTTCTGTGTTCGCGGACTGTAAAACAGAGTCAATTTTTTCCTCGATTCGAGATTCTAAATCGGTGACTTGGGACACCATAAACTATCTCAAGTGGCGACTCTGAATTTAAATAAATAAATCTCATTTCGATTGTCACTTTAAGTTGGAAAAAACTCCCTTATACCCCTCCGGGTGTAGAAAAAAGGAGGTGTGACACCCATTTGGTCTTTTGGTTAATTGACAGAGTTAAAAAGGTAAGTTGGGCAGTCTAGGTACGGAATCTTTCAGTAACTGCCTTAGGAAGCTGAAAATAGCCTTACTTGGCCAACAAGTCATTTAAGGACTTTTAAGCAAAAATGAAAATTGAGAAAGGGACTAAGGTGCAAATCTAATTCCTAAGTGTTGCCCTATTTCCTTACCTATAAAGGCATCTCTTCCTTGCATTTCAAGGCAAACCTAGACCGGGAAGAGATAAAAAATCAGAAAAATACAGGCGATTGAAATTTCTCATTATTTCATTGAGTTTCTATAGTAACTTTTAAACTTTTCAATTTATGAAACAATTTTGGTTCATCTGAGTGTGGAAATGGATTGAATTTGGTATTCTAAATTTTGGTGTGAAGTTGTTGTGGTCAATGTTCTATTGAGACTTTTTTTTTACTGCTTGGGCATCAATTTTTTCTAGGTTTGAGCTGGTTTTGCTGGTGCTGATTTCTGCTAATACTACTGTTGATTCCTCACCCTTGATTTCCATTTCAATTTCCAGGTACATGTTCCTGAAAACTGTATAATGTGATCCTCAAGTTGAAGATTGAAATAGAAATAAAGCTCTAAAGTTTAAACATTCAATCATTTATTCTTTAGCTTAGTTCTATTTCTTTTACCTGTGAATCTTTCCTGTTCTGTATTTCTCCTAGCCAAGTTTTCTTATATATAATCAAGTCATGTAACCAATGATACATGTTCATTTTGAGAGTAGTTGTTTTTGTTTCAAATGTAATCAGTCTAGAAATATTTTAGATCTTTGGTATGTGTATGAACTGGAACTTTGATTCTTCAGCTTGATTGTGAGTCTGATTCATTTTAGGTGTAGTTGTAGGGTTGTATGCTTGTTAAGTTCCAATTAGTTATATTTCAGGTTTGGTGAATCTGAATTAGGTCCATTTATTTATCAATCCTGTGTTTAGATTTACCTTGTATAACTGGATAACTCGATATATTGCTAGCCGATAATTTAGTGGTGCTTTTCTTCACGCATAGATTCTTCAAGTTTTTTTTAAGACTTTAGAATGAAACCTGAGGTTGAAATCATATTTTAGTTCGTTTTGGGTCACTTTAGTCTCCGGTTGGATGGTTTGAGTCGGGAGAGGCTCGGTTGTTGGATACGGATTTGGTTCAGGAGGCCTTGGACAAGGTCAGGATCATTCTGGATAGGCTTCATTCAACTCATCCAGGCAAAAGAGCTATGTAGACCGTAAGGTTGGGGGTGTGGCTTTTATTGTTGGTGAACGGGTATCGCTCTGAGTCTCGCCTATGAAGGGTGTAATGAGATTTGGGAAGAACAGCAAGCTTATCCCTAGGTTCACTGGTCCATTTGAAGTTATTGATCGAGTGGGAGAGGTGGCTTATATACTTGCATTGCCGCCGAGTTTATCAACCGTGTATCCAGTGTTTCATGTGTCCATGCTTTGTAAATATCATGGGGATCCATCCCACATGTTAGATTTCAGCACTTTCCAGTTGGACAAGGACTTGTCTTATGAGGAGGACCCGGTAGCTGTTCTGGACCGGCAGGTTCGTCAGTTGAGATCCAAGAGTTTCCCTTCTGTTCGTGTTCAGTGGAGAGGTCAGCCTCCTGAGGCATCGACCTGGAAGTCCGAGTCTGATATGCGGAGCCGTTATCCTCATCTTTTCCCCGACTGAGGTACTTCCTTCTTCTGGCCGTTCTAGGACGAACGGTTGTTTTACAGGTGGAGAATTTGGTCATCACCGGTTTTAATTGAACCCTGCGTCTCCGAGGCCTTGAAAACCTCATTTAGTGTCACCTCGATTTACATTCACAGTCCGGGCGCGTAGCCGAAAAGTTTAAATGTGAACTTCTGTGAAGAATGCTAAATTTTAATGTTAAAATGAATAAATTTGACTTTGGTCAATATAACGGACCCGGACCCGTGAATTGATGAACCCGGAGGGACCGTAGGAAAATATGGGGCTCGGGCGTATGCCCGGAATTAAATTTTGAGGTCCCGAGCCCGAGAAATAAATTTTTAAAAGAAATTTTTTTCTGAAATTGTTAAGGAAATTGAAATGATATTTGATTGGAATGTGTTGGTATCGGCCCGTATTTGGGTTCCGGCGCTCGGTACAGGTCTTATATATGATTTAAGATGTTTCTGTGAAATTTGGTGAAAAATGGACGTTGTTTGACGTGATTCGGACCTAAATTGGAAAATTTGATGTTTTATGAAGTTTGAAAGAATTCTTCAATTTTGGGGGTTTAATTCGATATTTATGATGTTATTTTGGCAATTTGATTGCGCGAATAAGTCCGTAGGATATTTTTGAGGTTGTGTGCATATTTGGTTTGGAGCCCCGAGGGCTTGGTTGAGTTTTGGATAGGCCACGGGTTGCATTTTTGAACTTGGAAATTAGCTGGTATGATCTAACCTGCAGGCTTCGCATCTCGCAAATGCGAAGAGTTACTCGCAAGTGCGAGATAGGCAGGCTTGACCCTCCATCGCAAATGCGATAATTTACTTCACAAATGCGAAGGTGCCCATGTTGGCCAGGGATCGCAAATGCGATCATATGGTTCGCAAATGCGAAACTGGGACTTTCGCAAATGTGAAGTCCCTCATTTTGTTCAGTGTTCGCACATGCGAACTTCACTTCGCAAATCCCATATCTAAGGGTCGGGGTTCGCAATTGCGAACCCCTGTTTGCAATTCCCATATCAGAGTCCTGCAATTCTCTATACTTAGTCAATTTTTAAGTCATTTTCACACCATTTTCAAAACACAACTCCTTTAGGCAATTTTTCAAGAACAAACCTTCTTCCAAATCAATTTTAAATAAGTTTTTACTCATTTCTTTCAATCATTTACATCTTTTAACATTATTTCAACCTAAAAATCAAAGATTTCCATGGTGGAAATTGGGTGTTTTGGGTAGAACCTCTGGTTTTGACCATGTGGGCCCGAGGGCAATTTTTGACTTTTTGGGTAAAACTTCGGAAAACTCATTTTCATGCATTGGGGTTGATTCATTTAGTGTTTATTAATGTAATTAAGTAATTTTTGATTAAATACGAGTGAATTGGAGGTAGAATCGCGGGGTAAAGCTATAATTAAGGCTTGAGTTGTGTTCAAGGCATTGATATAAGTGTTTGGTTTAACCCTAGTTTGAGGGACTAGGAGTTGAGTCTTATTTTCCACTTAGAGCAGTTCCTCATGGTACTCAGGGTCATGGACGTCCAGGTTGGCTTTGTTAAAGTATATATACACATATAATTTATAGTGAGAGAGAAGATTCTCTAACACAGATAGAGATGGGACCATGAACGAATGAAAGGAATCACTACACAAGAATAAAGCCATTTTTCTTCATTCACTTGGTATCGGATCTTTTCTAAATGAATCATTTTCCCTTTGACGGGAACTCCTACTACTTTTCTCTACCTACTTCATTCTTTCTTTCATAAATCAAGAAATTTCCCACGGTCAAGCCTAGTAGAGCTCCTAGTTCGGAAAGATGAGCAAAGATGCTATCAGGCCTAGTTACCATAAGAATGGAAGGGAAAGCGAAGGACATAGACCATTTCACAAGAGCTTCAAGAAGAGTGAATTGAATTAGCCGGGGGTGACTGAACTGTAGGGATTTCTATTGTTGAGTCGGGTGAGCTACCTTAATGGCAGCCTGGTATTCCTTATTATTGATAGTAGAGGAAAGAGAACTCCGCCTTCTCCTTCGATGGATTAGATTAGTTAGAGGACTTCCTTTAGCTCTAAGACTAGGGATCTAAGGAATTGGTGGGAAATCCAGAAAATCGAAAATCCCACTCTTAGAACATTTTTGAAAGAGGAGAGTCGGTCTTGCACACTAAGTCATGAGTGAACCTAGGCTCTTCAATACTAGCCTTTCACTCCTAAGAAGTGGGAATAGGAGTCATTTAATTGTATTTCTCATGACTTGGTGGTGATTCCTATTTGTTTTGAAAAGCTTGTGGACTTAAATTGTGTCCTTTGAACATCGAGGAGCATTGGCTCAAGTTATATTTCAATTGTGAAAGTATATGAAACGATTGAACCCTTTGGAGCATTGGCTCAAGTGGTAAAGTGAGTTATGAAATAAAAAGTGAAGGAAAGAGAAAGAGTTATTAAATTGTTCCCTTGCCGGGATATTGTTACTTTGTTGGTTATCTCCCTTACCAGGATGTTAAGATTATTCATGTTGTACCCTTGCCGGGTTTTAATTATTTAAATCACGTTCCCTTGCCGGGATTTTTATTATTATTCTATTTAATTCCCTTGCCCCTTTTTTCTGATTGTTGTTTGGGTGAGGAAGAGTGTTAAAGCACAAAGGTTGATGTTGTGCAATGTTTGTTTATTGTGAGGAAAGAGTGTAAAGTACGAAGGGTGATTTCATGCATTGTTTGCTTATTGTGAAGAAAGAGAGTAAATCAAGAAGGGCGATGTCGTGCCGCACGATGTACCATTCCGTGCCGATTCTATTAATTATATGTGAGGAAAGAGAGTAAAAGCACGAAGGGTGATGTCGTGCACCATTTATTATATCATTGCTTGGTGAGGATGAGAGTAAAAGTACGAAGGGTGATGACGTCCACTTATTGTTGTTTGTTATGATTTCTTATTGTTATCAGTTCAAGTGCATTGATTGTCTTATTCCACTATTGTTGTGATTTTTTATGTTGACATTTCCCTTTATTTTGTTACTTGTTATTATTGAATCAAGGTATCCTTGCGCAATATCATGCCTTGAATTTGTGCCATAATTGCTGCATATTTATGTGACTTAATTGCTACTTGACATTCAACATATTAAATACTAAATTGCCTGATTGCTCCTTAAAGTCCATAGTTAATTGCTATTTGTCATTATTTGTTCTCCTCAGTGAATCCTAATTTTTGTGTACATGTTGTCTTATAAATTCCTATTAATTGTTGCATTTGTTAGAGTAAATTTCTTTTGGAAGAACTGTTGATTTAATGAAATGGGAGCTGGTGGTATGCCTACCACGAGATTTAATGAAATGAGAGCGGGTGGTACGCTTACCACAAGATATAATGAAATGGGAGCGGGTGGTACGCCTACCACAAGATATGAAAAATGGGATCGGGTTGCACGCCTGCAACGAGTTGTGAACCGAGAGTGAAATCTGCCTTTGTTTTCCTTATCCTTGCTAGAAGTTGAATTTTGGTTTCCTGATAATTCTCTTGAGAATTCTGCTTTATTTGTTATCTCCCGAAGCATGTTTCCCCCTCCCATCTTTATTTGTTTATTTTTTCTTTACTTTCTATTGTATATTATACAACTGCACAGGTTTATTTGGTGGTCTGGTCCTAGCCTCGTCACTACTTCGTCGGGGTTAGGCTAGGCATTTACCAGCACATGGGGTCGGTTGTGCTGATACTACACTCTGCACTCCTTTGTGCAGACCCCAGTGTTGTAGATTTCGGACCGCAGTAAGATTGCTGGATCTTATTCATCAGGCGACCCAAGGTAGCCCTACAGGCATTTATAGGCCCTAGCGTCTCCTTTCATCTACATTCCTATTTCTTTCATGTATTTTCGGAGACAGTGTTGAGTTTATTTCTTTCAGACCTTTATGTGTAGTATTCTTAGACCATCTGTGAAACTGTGACACCAGTTCTGGGTAGTCGAGATTCAAATGGTTGTATAAAAAATTCATGTTCAGATATAAAAATTGTTATCTTTCACTTAATTATTCAAAGTTCCGTTGTTTTCATGTTATTGACTTATAATTAAAAAGAAGCAACATGGTAATGAATTAAGTAGCTAAGGATTAGCTTGCCTAGCTCTCATTAGTAGGTGTCATCACGACTCCCGAGGGTGAAAAATCTATGTCATGACAGAAAATTTGTATAATTGATTGACAAATAATTTTAAAAATATTCTCCTACCTTATTCTGCTTGCCTTCTACACTATAAAAGGGCACGACTCCTTTCTCACCGACAAGACATTTTCAACTCAGCACTACTGCTTTCCTTTGCTTGTTTCCTTGAGATTGGTATGTTCTAGTTTTGGTTTCAGCATCATCCCAACAAGTTTACTTACAGATTTACATCCATGTCTATTTACTGTTCATGTGGAGTTAAGTGTCAACTAGCCTGTTAATTTCCTTTCATCTGTTGTTGTTGTGAATACCTGCACCCCTGTCCCCCTCTATGTATTTTGAGTTGTAGTTCAAGCAATATTCCAGTTATCGTTCATGCCTGGACTTGATCCCTTAAGGGATCCTAACTCCCAAAACAATGTGTTCTAACAGGCAGCATTTTCAATTGTTGGGTATGACTACTAGCCTGTCTTTGCCACTCCCATTTTCCCCTTTTCAAAATTCCTGCTATGCACTTACACTCATTCCTAGTTTCTAAGTTCTGCCCCCCTCCTGTGAGCCTTGCCTTGGGACCTTGAGCTCCCTCTGAACTTGGACACTTGAGGGTTGGCTCTTCCACATTGCATTATGACTCAATCTTGCAATGTATTTGAGTTTGAGTACTGCCCGGAGTCTATGAGGCTCATAGGGAACTCTGACACACCCCAAATGAGAAAGTCTTTGGATCTTGATCTTTGGAGTTGGTTTACTTTATGCTTCAGGCAGGAAACCTGAATCAGGCTCTCCTTGGTTGTAAATTTTAGTTTTCTGATGTAATTTTACCTTTTCTTATTCATTCTAGGCTGTAATAACTTGTAATAACTATTGGGGCTGTTAGTGAAAAAGGGAGGGTCAATCATGCATGCAAAAAGGGGTACATATCATGTTCATAGGGAATATTTACACTTCTGCACTCATGCATCCTGTTTTCAACTTTCTCTTATGTAGTTTTATAGAGACCGTGTCTATAGGTATCTGCACTTTTGCATGTCATATAGATACCATGTCTATAGGTTTCTGCACTTCTGTATTTTTATAGAGAATGTCTATAAGTCATCTATGAAATGCTGCATATCATATAGATAATATGCCTATAGGACTTCCTGAATTTTGCATCTGCATCTATCACTTGGCAAATCTCTTTATAGGATTTAAAACTAAACAACATTCATATATAATGTCCATAGGATTTCTACACTCCTACTATGCTTTAAAAAATGTTTTAAAATCAATAACGCCTAGAAAGCATGCCTATAGGAACAATCAATCAAACCTGAATCGTTCATTCGCTTGTAGGGCTAAAATCAATAACGATAATGCAATAACGACTGAAGAATTTATACTCCAGTAATTGACAACTTCTTTTCCCAAATCAACATACTTCTTTTTTGAAACCGATAAATATCATGCGTATAGGTTTTTGTTTAACACTTAGGCAAGCCATAGGGTAACTTATAAATTGAGTCAGATTTTATTAACTACAACCAACATGCATGCCTGATTCGGGCTTCTTATCTTAAATATGTAATAAATCAGTCTATCACAACTATTAAGTTTAAACAGACCCTAATCTATACGTGTAAAGACATGCTAAACTATATGCTTCTCTTTGTTTTTAAGGAGGTTTGTTTGAGCCCTTTCTATCTGCTATGCTCTGCTCCCCTATATTTGTTACATATGTTTTCTAATTATCACCTTAGAATTTTATCCTTTGAAACTATAGAACCTCACACCCCTTCCCTTTAGGGTTAGTAGTCCCAAATACCTCCGGGGCTGATAGGACTGGGGTGGGTAATAGTATGCAATAAAAAAACGAGACTATTCCGCGCTTTAATATCTTAATGGGGTGGGAAAGGGTAGATATGAATATGATGACCACGCGATAACGCCACGTGTATAAGCGGTTACTGGGTGTTGTGTGGGGTGATCCATATTATTTATAAACCTAGGACCCCCTCCCCTTTACTTGTTCATTTTATTTCAAAAACTTTTTTTTTCTCAAACTTCAGCTTCTTTAACTTCTTTTAATTTCAATTACTTACCACAATTATGTGAAAACCCTTTCTTTTAATGGTTTATTTTATTCAAAAATTCAAAACTGCTTTTCTTAAATTCTAGCTTTTTAAACTTCTATTAATTTTAATTTCTTGCAACCATTATATGATAACCCCTCGTATTTGTAATTCTTGCTTGTGCACTTGTTATTTGCACTTAAAGTCACAATTATAGTATGGCCGGAAACCACACTAGTGGATCCCCATGGGTGCCTAACACCTTCCCCTCGGGATAATTTTAAGCCCTTACCCAATCTCTGGTTTTCTAAATCAAAGTTCTTCTTAGTGTCCTAATGCACTTAATCCTTATGTGGTGACTCTTCAATTCAAATCCAATTCCCAAAAGGAAATAATTTGTCCTCCCAAATGTCATAAACCTATTTTTGAGAGAAAAAAGGGGCATCAACAGGATAGTCCTATTAGTTGGAAGTCAAAGAAACAAAATACTGTCTCACTCTCCTCTGCTGAAGCAGAGTATAGGTCAATCAGAAAAGTTGTGGGTGAACTGGTATAGATAAAAAGATTATTAGAAGAGTTGACAATCATGTGTACTAATCCTAAAACTGTATTTTGTGATAGTCAAGCAGCTGTTCATATTGCAAGAAATCAAGTATTCCATGAGAGGACAAAATATATTGAAGTGGATTTTCATTTTGTCTGGGACAAGATACCAGATGGGCTAGTTGAAATACATCACATTTTCACCTCTACTCAATTAGCTGACATCTTAACAAAAGCTCTTACATGAGTCAAGCACTCTGATCTTCTTAGCAAGTTGGCAATGACTTCCTCACCTCGAACTTAAGGGGAGGGGGTATTGAGAATAATTGATGTAATATTTAAATGTGTAGCTGAGTTAGTTAATCATGTAGTTGAGTTAGTTAGCTATGTAGTTGAGTTAGTTAGAGTGACATTTTTGTAGTTAGTGGTCAAACTTAATTACTTTTTATTTTTCCTCTTAGTCACACGTGTATATACATTGTTCGGACATGAGATAATATATAACTTTTATTTTCCCCAATTCCTCTAGTATCTAAAACCTTCTCTGAAGCTCGACTTAGCTCATCAATGGAGGTCTGTGGATTATTGACCTCTATCTTTGACATAGTGTAAGAACATAATTTACATAAATTCACCTAGCTATTACGAAACCCAACTTTGATTCGGGTGAACCTACATCTAAAGAAAGTAATCAAACAAATTGTACAGACTATCACATTGCTTATGGTTGTAAGAAGACTGCAAACGATTAAAAACTTTTAATCCAATTTCATGTTATACATGAAGGTTCATTATTATTCAACTTAAAGTGCTAAGATTAGAGGAAAATATTAAATTAATCGAATATATTTTATCATTGTAATATATGTTTGACTCAAAAGATACTAACTCTTTTTAATCAAATCAATCAAAAAGATGAAGTGATAAATCATAGTCAATCATAATTCATATCGGATCTAAAGATAAAGAAATGGCGATTAAATATGAAATGGAGGAAGCATCAAAAATGTTTTATTCATGATAAAGTTTTGCCCTGCCCCTCCTTGGAGGGGAAGGAATTACAATCGTGGTGTTTTTCTCTCTCTTCCTCTCAAGATGGAGCTTCCCCTTTTTCCAGGGTGGAGTTCTATTGCCTCCCCTATGACTTATTGGAGTTTTTGGAGAAGAAGTAGATGAGAAGCCCCCCTTTTTCGGTTCTCTTCACTTCATATTTATAATCGAAGAAAACCTGCCTTTTCCTTTTCCATAGCTTGTCTTGATAGAATTGTGGGAGCTTACCGGTCGGGGGGGAGTCAAAATGGCTTCGTTGACTTCTTTCGTACGGTGACTAGGATGGGATCGTGGTCGCCTCGATCGGGGTGGTCAGATTTTTTACCAATACAATATACGTATACATAACTCATCGATAAAAAAGTCAGTCTAATTGACCAATTTTTTAATTAATCTCTTGTTAAGTATGATAAATCTTGCTACTCGACTATAAATTCTACTGGTCCATCAACAAAATGCTTATCAAGTTTTGTTTTTTCAAGTTCTTCAGTATTAGTTCATTTCCATGTCATGCATGCTAATAATATATTATTCTAAAATTGTGAAGCCATATTGACTATGCATAGGGATTATGCATATTGCTACTCTTAGATTTTTTCAAAAGCTATAACTTATGTGGAATCATAATGTTCTAATGTAAGGGTAAATTGCACTTAAATAGAAAACTTATTGAAACTTTTAGTTAATTAACCAAAAATAGTGTAATTCGGTCAAAGTTTATTTTAAGAAGTACTCGGGCTACTTATAATCACTAAATTATATATTCTTTTAATGATAGGAAAGGATATTAAAATTTGAGATTGCAAAAGTAGCCAATAGTAAGCAAAAGAAAGTAATTGTATTCCAATATTAATCAGAACGTGAATGTACAAATGATATCTCCTTTCCTTATATAGGAGTCTATAAGTACAATGCCTTTCCCCTCTTATGACCGAATCATTAGGAGCATCAATGATATTAATGAGACGTTATAATTGATAATCATAACTGTCCGTGAAGATTCTGTAACGTTTGAGACCGTTCATGCTCATTAATTGATGACTCATGAATCTTTCCCTTTTACTGTCTTGATACATTCCGCCGGTACCTCTTCATGTTACCATTTAAACTTGAGCAACCATATCTTCTCCTCTCGTGGGTGATTTGCTCGTATCTTTTACGACTCGCGCCTCTTTTACTGCATCATTCCAGTTGTCATTTTCCTACTGATCCATGTGTCTTGTCATATCAGCCACTCATATAAATACACGTGTAATATTTATTTTTACCAATACAGATAGTCCCCCCACTTGCCGAATATTCTACAATTAAATATTTGGAAAGTGGTATGTATTTATAGCGAGAATTTTTGTCGTCATTTTCCATGTATAATTACATCTTCTCCAGAACCAATGCGTTGTATGTCACATCCATTTAATGTATGTGCCACACTGCCTTCGTTAATTGGGTCTACGACTCTTCAGTGACTTCTAAGGCTTTTTTGCGGCTGCATCAGTCATGAAGTGATTGTTTCATCATGACGTTTCCATCATGACCCCCTTTACATGACGGTTGCTTCTTCATATAAATACCTCATTTGCCTTTGTTTTTTATGAAAAAACTTTCTACTGTGCTCTCGTTCTTTATCATGTTTTACTTTCTCATACAACTATATCTTCTTCAAATACTGATCCTCGTAAAATTGTTATAGTGTATGAACTTCTCCCTTCGTCTACTCCTACTAGAAGTAAAAGAGGTGGCAGGTTACGTAGTTTAGGATCTATTTATTTCTGTGGTTCTTCTTCTCAACCCAGTACCACTACCCCATCTTCTTCTAGAACTTGGGCTTCTTCTTCACATAAATCTTCTGCTAGAAGTAGGGATTCTAGTGAGCCACTCCATGAACCCACTGTTGATGAAATTATCCCAGTTGAACTTTCTTTTTACTGATAGAGAATCGATTAGAAATCAAGTCACTTCCATGACTTCTCATGATCGTGTTGATGTTTACCCTTTCCAGATTACTGAGGGTTTGATTTCCCGTGTACGGAGAGACTGGCATTGGAAATTTGACTTCCCAATTTTAGTTCCTAATGCAAATCAAAGAATCACCTTGTTCAAAGCAGGTTATTCATTTGTGTATACATATCCTTTTACGTTGGGTTTTAGACCACCTATTGACCCAGTAATTATTGAGTTTTGTCGTTTCTTCAACATTTGTCTAGGACAGATTGGTCCTATTGTTTGGAGGGTCGTGGCATGCCTTATATACTTGTCAAACTTGGCTTCTTTACCTTTCACCTTTTATCATCCGATTCATCTTTATTCCCCCAAGTAATTTCGTTCTACGGTGTATACACTCGTGGCCAAGAGTAAGAGAGTTTTAGTGAGCCCTAAAGACGATAAGGATCGTGCTTGGCATACTCGATTTGTTGTTGATCCCACAAGTGGGTTAGTGGTATAAGAGAACATGCCTTTCCTAAGAAAAGTGTAACTTTGCACGTAAATTTCTTTTCATATTCTCTTCTTTTATTATGCGAAGAACCGGCAATCTCATAGCTATTTTATTTTTCTTTTTCAGCAACCATGGAAGTTGTTGAGGAAGTCTCCAATTTCTGTGGTTGGGTACAAAAATTATTAACCGTTCCTCCTATGGAAGAAAGGTCCTAGAAATACCTTTCTACCAGGTTTGGGTGGAAAGTGAAGACTCATAGTATTCCCCTCTTCCACTTTCTACCTTGCTTTCATACTTACTTTGGCACTTATTAACCTTTTCTTTACTAGGGTTTCCCATTCGGGGTGTGATTGTCACATCAATTACTACTTCGAGGCTCTCTATGTTGATGGCTCAAGAGATAATCATGAGTTCTTTGTTAAAAAGAAAATTTGATAGAGCACACAGTTCTGAGAAAGAATAGGAACGGGATGAGAGCTCGTTGGTTTGTAAGTCTCGATCTAGGAGATGCATCATTTTAGATGATGAAGTTACTCCTCCTCCTAGTTCTGTTCCCATGCATGAGCCTAAAGGTGCTACTTTAGTAAGTTCTGATGATGAGATTCCTACTGCACCCCAAGGTTCTACTGAACAACACTTTTCTCGTGGGTTTGATGAAAACTTGGCTTTGTTTCTGAGGAAGCATCTCTTGCTACTTTTCCTGTGTCTACTCCAGTTGACCCTTAATTCCCCGCATTTATTGCTACTGCCACTGCTCCGCCCATAGCTATTTTGACTCCCTCGACTATTCCTACTATTATAACTTCTCTTGCTTAAGTTGGTTCCTCTAGTAGGGCAATGAAAAAAGGTTGCCATCGAGGTTCCTAGGGATGGTAATCTTCTAAAGAAATCTGGCCAAGCTGATGTATGGCTGAAATCATTGATTGGCCTAGTTGAGAAGTCAAAAATGGAGAGGCACAATTCTTTAATGTGGATGAATGATATCGTACATTCTTCTTAAAAGGTATAAGCCTTAGATTTTTATTTTGCACGTGATTTACTTTTTATTGGTATCACATTTTTCTTTCTTTGTGTAGACCAATCTCATTGGCACGAAGATGGTGAAGATGAACATCCACATAGAGCAGTTAATGAACGATTATTACATTGAGGCAGACAACTGGAAAGAGTGATTCGATGGCCTTCAACTTGAAAAAGAAATCTTAGAGGAAGAAAAGTGTACCTTGGAGCAACAGGTGAAAGTAATGGAAGCAGAGTTGGCAGTTGAAAATGCTTCATCTAATCAGGCGGGCAAAGATAAAAACCTTCTTGAGTCTTCATTTGTTGAACAACTTTCTAAAGATACTAAAGAAATTAAAGGTCTGAAGGAACTATTGAACCAGAAAGAAGTTTACGCAGGGGAGCTTGTTCAAACGCTCACCCAAGCTCAAGAAGCTCTCTGAGTATCTTCTAACAGAGTTCAATTTTTGGAGAGTTTACTTTCCCCCTTATAGGCTTCTTATGATACTGCCTTGAATGAGAAGGAAGAGCTAAGAAGTAAGATTAAGCAGTGGGAAAGAGATTATGAATACCTTGAATATAAGGTCGTTATTGAAGTTAGTTGGGCTTTCTTAAACACACGCCTCAATACTTTAATGGAGACAAGTCAGGAAGGCTTTGACATAGCTGTTGAGATTGCAAAGATTAAAGAAACTATTAAGAAAACCCAACAGAGTCAGAGCTTTTCTTCACCTTCGGTTGACAGTCCCGAGGGTGATGAAGTTACTCCTGGTGAAGCTGTTGTTCAATCTCCTTCTGCTCAAGTTGTTCCTCCTTCTATTGATGATGCCATTCTTCATCTTTCTGGTTCAGATTCTGCCCCACAGTGAAAGTTTGAAAAGTTTGAAGTGTTGTTTCATTTTTTTATTGATGGAATGTTTGGAAGTGTACCCCTGGTCCTATTTAGGGGTTTTAGTAATGTTTGAAAAGTTTTACCCCTTGTCTATTTGGGGGTTTTAGTATCAAGTAATCAGGTTGGAACTAAGTTTTATACTTAGTTTTAACTAACTTATAATATTACTAAGTTTTTGTGTAACTTTTATAATTCCTTTATTTTGAGTTTCTGTTCCACTGTCTTAGCGGTTTACCCTTGTCTTATATTTAAAAGTTTGGGCTTTATTTTCCGCATATGTTTTGCTTTTTGTTTTACCCTTTATTATTTAACTTTGCATAAAAAAATTTCAATGCTTTGTGACTCTTTTGAATAAGCACAAACTATAAAAGATGGCCCTTTTATATACGACATTTTAATGCAGAAGACGTCTTAACTTCATATTGGTATAAACATACAAAAGAAGAAGTAGGAACATACATATTTCTTTGAATAACTTGAAGAAGTTTTGTATTCTTGAACTTTCAAACTATGAACTTTACATGTATTCGCATAACATCCACAATTATTTTCTTTATGAAAGATTTTACATGATTCAAGGGTATATCTTGCAACCCACAAATAAATATTTCCCTAAACCAATATACTCATAAGATTTTGTAATTTACATCTACGAGTGTATTCTTCATCATAGGTTTTCGAATCTGGCTTGCTTGAATTTTTGGCTCTTGATTTGCTCGCTCTTAACTTTTGATTTGTTGGGTAGATTGCTTCGGGCTTGACTCGAATTCTGACTTTTCAAGTCTTCTTCGCCTTCTATATATATATATAGTCCCCCAAGTATTAGAGCTTTGAAGTATGAAATCTCGAGCACTTGATTATTCCTTCCATGTGGTACATTTATTGAAAAGGAAAAACATACGGGACTCGGAGGTATAACTTTAGATGATGGCTACTTAACCCTTTTTATTTCTATCAGAAAAGTTGTAACCCAGACTGAGGATGATTTTGCATCCCGCATGTCTTTTAGGTCTAAGATCATCATTTGGTGTGGGCTAGCTTTGTGCCTATCATCTAAAATTGTTAGTACAATTAAAAAAGAATAAATTTAAACCTTGGATAAATAATACATGACCGGGGGTTTTCCCTTTCAGAAGTAATACTTCTTCAAATGAATAGCATTCCAATGGGAGTACCTTGTCGTCCATTATTTCTAACT
Source organism: Nicotiana glauca (assembly GCA_026770625.1). Taxonomy (NCBI): domain Eukaryota; kingdom Viridiplantae; phylum Streptophyta; class Magnoliopsida; order Solanales; family Solanaceae; genus Nicotiana; species Nicotiana glauca. The sequence goes on from MU741377.1 coordinate 63,480, forward strand.
CATATGCACCCTTTCATGTAATACCTCGAATCTTGTAAGGTCATTCCCAATTTGGGCTCAAATTTCATGCATTAGTTGCTCTCATTGATTGAAAAACATTCTTAATTACGAAGTCCCCAATCTTGAAGTACCTAAGATGATCCTTCCGATTATAATATCGCTCAATAATTTGCTTATGTGTTTCCATCCTTATCAAGGTTGTTTCTCACCTTTCTTCAAGCAAATCGAGATTTATTTGCATCTCTTCCTCATTTAACTCTTCGGTCACTTAGGTGTATCTCGTATTTGGTTCACCTATTTCAACTGGAATTAAGGCGTCATCACCATACACAAGTGAGAATGGCGTCTCTCCCGTACCTATTTTTGTTGTTGTTCGGTAAGCCCATAAGACTCCTGGTAACACTTCTGGCCATTTTCCTTTTGACTCCTCTGGTCTTTTCTTTAGGTTATTAATAATAACCTTGTTTGTTGATTCAACTTGTCCATTGGCCACAGGAAGATAAGGTGTTGAACTTATCCTTTTAATCTTCCAACTTTTAAAGAATTATGTGATTTTTGCACCTATGAATTGCAGGCTGTTATCACACACGGTTTCTTTTGGAACTCAAAACCGGCATATGATTCTTCGCCAAATGAAATTCCTAACTTCTTTTTCTCATACCTATTTGAAGGCACCTTCTTCTACCCATTTTGTAAAATAATCAGTGAGTGCTAGTAAAAATCGTACCTTTCTTTTGGCTTGTGGTAGCGGACCCACGATATCCATCCCCGACTTCATAAAAGCTATGGTGCAATAATCGGATGTAATAACACTGCTAGGTGATGCATATTCTTACCATATCTTTGGCATTTCGCCATAAAGCTTTCTGCCTCTTCTTCCATTTTGGGCCAATAATACCCTGCTTTAATTAGGATTTTTACCAGGGATCTTCCTCCTGCATGATTTCCACAATGACCTTCATGTATATCTCGCATCACATACTCTATTTGAGAAGGTCCGAGACATCTTGCTAAAGGTCTACCGAACATCTTTTGATATAAGTTGCCTTGATCCAAACAATAACAGATAGTTTTTCGTTGAAGTGCCTGAGCCATTTTCTTAGCTTCAGGTAGAATTATGTACTATAAAAAATTAACGATCTTGTTTCTCCAATCCCAGGATAAATTATTGAAATTTACCTTATTTTTATCTTGATCGAGTGCCGAATGAAACAAATGTATTACGGAAGCGTTTTCTTCATTTGTCACTTCTGCAGCGGATGCAAGATTAGCCAATGCGTCTGCTTCGACATTTTGTTCCCTGGGATTTTGCAAAATTTTCCATGATTGAAATTTCCTGATCAAATCTCGTGCGTTTTCCAAATATTGTTGCATCCTTGCTTCTCTAGCTATATAAGACCCCTGGATTTGGTTAACTACGAGCTACGAGTCGCTTTTGATTATAACCTGCTCTATTCCGAGATCTCGTGCCAATTCTAGACCTACAATCACAGCTTCATATTCTGCTTCATTATTAGTAATAGGATGGCCTGGACCCGCTCCTTTAAAATTCGAGGAGCCATCAGTAAACATGGTCTAAATACCTGGATTAGACCCGTTAAATACCTGCGGTTCATTTTCTGCTTCTGTTACCATCCCTGGGCTGAAGTCTGCCATGAAATATGCTAAAACATATGATTTTATCGTAGTTCTAGGTTGATATGTTATGTCATATTCACTTAGTTCTATGGCCCACTTGGCTAATCTACCTGATAACTCTTGCTTATGCAATATATTTTATAAAGGGTAAGCGGTTACTACAGAAATAGGGTGACAATGAAAATAAGGCCTCAATAGATGACATTATTAATGCTAAAGCAAGTTTTTCTAAATGAGAATATCGAGTTTAACCATCCAATAAGAACTTGCTAACATAATAAATGTGGGATTGTTTAGCTTTATCTTCCCAAACTAATACTGCGCTTACCGCTAATTCTAAAACAGCGAGATAAATGAGTAGCCTCTCTCTGTGTTTTGGTTTAGCCTACAACGGTGGGTTTGACAAGTATGTTTTTAGATTCTTGAGCGCTTGTTGAAATTCCTCAGTCCATTCGAATTGACTTTGCTTTTTCAATACTGAAAAGAACTTAAAACTTTTCTCTGGAGATTTAGAAATAAACCTACCTAATGTTGTTATCCTACCTGTCAACCTCTGCACCTCTTTTTTGCTGGCGAATATATATGGTATTTCTTCAATGGCTTTAACTTGCGCTGGATTTACTTCAATTCCTCGGTTAGAAACAAGGAAACCTAAGAACTTACCTGAAGACACGCCAAATGCACATTTTTTGAGATTTAACTTCATATTGAATTTACGAAGAATCTAAAATGTATCCGACAAATGTTGGATGTGATCCCCTGCATGTGTTAACTTGACTAACATGTCATCAATGTAAACTTCCATGGTTTTTTCCAAATGTTCCTGAAATATCTTTGTTACTAACCTTTGGTGTGTGGCTCCAGCATTCTTTAGACCGAATGGCATGACTTTATAACAGTAATTCCCCATGTATGTAATAAAGGAAGTTTTTTCCTCATCTAAAGGATCCATTTTTATTTGATTATATCCTGAGTAGGCATCTAAAAAACTTAACAATTCATGTTCTGCAGTAGCATCAATTAGTTGATCTATGTGCGGTAAAGGAAAAGAATCTTTAAGGCAAGCTTTATTCAAGTTAGTATAGTCTACACAAACTCGCCACTTACCATTCTTTTTCGGTATCATTACAGTATTAACTAGCCAATTAGGATATTTACCTCTCGGATAGACTCGGTTTTTATAAGCTTTTGTACCTCATCCTGAATCACCTGGTTTTTGAAGGATCCTTGCTTCCTTGTCTTTTGTTTGACAGGTGGGTATGCTGGATCTTTATTCAACTTATGGGTCATCACCTCCAGGGGTATACATGTCATATCTAAATGCGACCAAGCAAAGAAATCTGCATTAGCTTTTAAGAATTCAATTAACTTAAATTTCATCTCTGGGCTAAGGTTGGTTCCGATGTAAACTTTTTTGTCCGGCCAATGTATAAACAGCACCATAGCTTCGAGCTCCTCAATTGTTGTTTTGATGTTTTCGTTCTTTTTTGGCTTTTGAATAGTATCAGGCCTTGAGTCTACATCCGTTTGTCTATCTTCGATTGAGGTTTGAGTTGTTAAACCATCAACTGAATTCTGTAATTGCTATTTCACATCTGCAATGCTATTTTGTATGCTCTAATCTGCCACTGAATTGATACTTCTAGAATCCTGCTGATCACCACGGATTTTCCTAATTCCCCATTGTGAAGGGAACTTAATAACCTGATATAAAGTAGATGGAACAACATCCATCTCGTGAACCCAAGGTCTGCCGAGGATCATATTGTACGCCATGTCCATATTTATTACTTAAAATTTCATGTCTTTGACAACTCCTTCTGCAAATGTGGTAAGTATTATCTCCCCTTTTGTAACAACGCTTTAATTGTCAAATCTTGATAGGGTACGTGCTTTGGGTACCAATTTGTCATCAGTTTGCATCTCATTTACCACTCTTAAAAGAATGGTATTTACAGAGCTACCTGGATCAATCAAAACTCGTTTCACATCAGTATCATGTACAAGTAAAGATATTACCAATGCATCATTGTGTGGGATCAACATGCCATCTGCGTCTGCATAATGTTATATTGTCTTTTTCCAAAACTTTATGTACTCTCTTTCCATGGGTGATTATGATTTTTGACTCCTTTTTGCAGTCGTATGTGTCACACCATTGACCTCCTCCCCTCCGCTTATGACATTAACCGTCCTTTTTAATGACGGAGAATTTGGTGGCTCCTGTCTATTCTTCATATATGCTTACTTACCCTTCTCACAAAACAAATCGGTTAAGCAGTCTTGTTTTAATAAGTGCTCTACTTCACCTTGCAGCAATCTCACTCTACTGTTTTGTTACCGTGATCATTATGAAACTCGCACCAGAAATCATGATTTCTTCTATTTGGGTTTGATCTCATTTCTTTTGTCCACCGCAACTTATTCCTATTCTTCTTAAAATAGCTACCAATTCATACGTGGTGACGCTGAAACTGTAACCACAAATCTTCGCTTTTGAACTTTTGTCGTTATCCCGTGTGTCTCGCTCCTTTTCAAATTTGGATGACAAACCCGCGTCTCTGTCCCTTGATCTGGAATTGTACCTCGATTTCTCCTGTTTAGAACGTGAACCCTTCCTTATGGTCCTATGTAAGGTTCGTACCTGTTCTTACCGGACCTTTTTTCAGTTTCTGGTCACCTCGAACTTACTCTTTCATCTTCCCGTGACTGAGTGATAGTATTCTTTCCGCAACTTTGTGTTGTACCTATTGTAAACATCATTCCAAGTTGTTGTATGGAATTCTCGTAAGCTTTCTTTGAGTCTCCTCATAGAATCTGAGCTTTTTTCATTTAGGTTACTTGTGAATGCCATAGCCACCCAATTGTCAGGTACACGTGGTAACATCATTCTTTCACGCTGGAATCTATCCAAGAATTCCCTGAGTAGCTCTGTATCACCTTGTTTTATTTTGAAGATGTCTTCCACCCTCTTTTCAACTTTTTGAACTCCCGGGTGTGCTTTTATAAATGAATCTGCAAGCTCAGCAAAAGAATTAATAGACTATTTAGGTAAAAGAGAATACCATGTCAGTGCTCCTTTTGTGAGTGTTTTACCGAATTTTTTGACCAGCACTAACTCAATCTCTTGTTTAGTCAAGTCATTGCCTTTCACGCCAGTTGTAAATACAGTTACATGATCTCATAGATCGGTTATCCCATCATACTTCGGTATATCGGGCATCTTAAACTTTTTTGGAATTGGCAAAGGAGCGGCACTTGTCTTCTAGGGTTGTTGATAATATTTCTCCATATCTACCACTTTGATTATGGGTGAAATACTAGGTATCTGATCTAAGCGATCATTCTGCTCCTTGAGCTATTTTTTCAAAGTAGTATTAAACTTTGTAAATCATAATTAATCGGAATACCTGACCTTCCATCACAAGATTCGCTGGGAGTTCCTCGACTGCCCGAATTGGCAAGTCCCGAGAGTGGATTTTCTATGGTTGCAGTGTTATTCGGAGGTGGAGTTGGTGTACAATTGGAAACCCACTAACAAAATCTTGGAGAGCATTGTTGACCTATTATGTGATTAGTAGCTTCAGTGCTTAATCAATAGCTTGATCATCCCCTTGTTGGTCATTCACATGTGATATTGATCTATCAGGTGACCTTTCTCGGGACTGTTGAGGAGAGTTTAGGGGTGAAGGGACTAGAGTTCCATCCTCTTGTTGATTTTGTTGGTTCAACTAACGTTGATGATTTTGTTGGTTGTTATCGTTAGCAGTCGACATTTTTGATAGAAAAAAGAATTTGGAAAGTGAAAATATTTTCAGATTTTCGATAACGAAAATAATTTGTTTAACCAAAAATAGTGTAATTCAGTCAAAGCTTATTTTAAGAAGTACTCGGGCTACTGATAATCAAGAAATTATATATTCTCTTAATGATAGGAAAGGAAATTAGAATTTGAGATAGAAAAAGTGTGATGACCCAAAAGGAGGTCATCACTTGTCTTCAAAATAAATTCTGTGTTTCGAGGCCTTAAAGACCTCTTTTAGCTTTACCTCGATTTGCATGCACAGTCCGGACGCGTAGCCGGAAAGCTATTATGTGAAAAATCTGTAAAAATATTGAAATTTTGGCTTAAAATGCATTTAAGTTGACTTCGGTCAACATTTTGGGTAAACGGACCCGGACCCGTGATTTGAAGGCCCGAAGGGTCCGTGAAAAAATATGGGACTTGGTCATATCCCGGAATCGAATTTTGAGGTTCCAAGTCTGAGAAATGAATTTTTAAACGAAATTATTTTCTGAAAAATATAAAGGTTTTTGAAAGTGAAATCTACAGTATCGGGCTTGTATTATGATTTTGGAGCCCGGTACAGGTTTAATATGATTTATATGTGTTGTTGGTAAAGTTTGGTACGAAACAGAATCCATTTTACGTGATTCGGACCTTAAATGCAAATTTGATGTTTAAAGAAGTTTTGAGAAATTTCATTGATTTTGAGGTTTAATTCATTATTCAAGAGGTTATTTTGGAAATTTGATCACACGAATAAGTTCATATGATGTTTTTGAGTTAGTACGTATATTTGGTTTGGAGCCCCGAGGGCTCGGGTGAGTTTCGGATGTGTTTCGGAAGGTTGTGAATCATAAAAAGTTGCAGGTTTTCAATTGCTGGTATTCTGGTATTTTCTTCTTCGAGTTCGTGGGAGGACCCTCGCGAACTCGATGAGTTAATTATGCTGAAGGAAAATTCCTTCTATGCGAACGCAATACCCAGGTCGCAAACGTGAAGCTTTGGGAGGTCTTCCCTTCGCGAACACGGGCCTGGTTTCGCGAACGCGAAGGCTTATGGCCTGGTCAGGGGGAATGCAAAATTATACCTACGCGAACGCGACTACCTGGACGCGAACGCGAAGGCTCGAGGAGTTACTTCTCCGTGAATGTGAGCCATCTTTCGCGAATGCGAAGGTCTATCAGTCCTAACTCATCGCGAACGCGATGACCAAATTTGCCCAGTCAGTTTAAGTTCCAAAAATAGAATGCGTTACGGGATTTTTACCATTTTTCACAAACTTCTTCTTCTCTACACCTCTTGGGCAATTTTTGAAGACGAACTTCACCATAACTTCATAGGTTTGTAATCCTAAGTATCACGACCCAAAATCCACTAAGGGCCGTGATGGCGCCGGACACCGCTGTCAGGCAAGCCAACCAAATTGCTTAGTTAGATTCCAATTTAGACAATTTTTAAAACTCAAATTTTTCCTTATAATTTCATAAGTAAAGAGACAATTGCTTCAATTAAAATTATATAATAGGCAATTAATACAAAATATTTCAAACTATCCCAGAACCCGGTGTCACATGTTTATGCGCAATTTCTAAGAAATAATACAATACAGCATCCGTCTGGGATACAGTGGATAGAAAGTAAATACAATTTACAGGAAGGGACTTCACTAGCGGCGGGACGCCTCGAATAATGCAACTCACCTAGTCCCCGAATCATCTGTGCTGCTAAGCCCAGTAGGCCACTCGAGTTACATATACCTGTGCAACAAAAATGCACAGAAGTGTAGTATGAGTACAAAAACAACGTGTACTCAATGAGTATCCCTTCTAATCTCGAAGAAGTAGAGACGAGATGGTCGACTTTGACACTTACTAGTGGTCCAATAATGATGTCAACAATACCTAAAATCGTGGATTTCTATAAATATGATTTTTAATCCAATAGAGGAAAACCAAGTAAATAATTATTTCCTTTATAGGAAATTTCCAAAATTTCTTGTCATTATTTGTCCAAATATTCTCAAGCCATAAAAAGGCAATAACAACTTTAGTAAGTTTAACGTAGCAATACAAGCATGCGCAAATCATGTCGAGGTCGACGGTCCGCTCCTACGGGAATGTAAATTGTGCACTGCCGAGGGTCGAACGACGCAAACCATAGATACATTTATTTAATTTGCCGAGGCGTTCGGCCCGCTCCAAAATTTAAACACACACAGACAGTCAATCAAGAGTCCACACGGAGGAATTATCCAAAGAAAGTCAATCTTCTTTTAACCATTTAAGAAAATGAAGTTTTATCTGTTGAGAAATTTGTTTACTAATTCGATGTGATTTGAGCAATTCAGGCTATCAATGAGTACGTAAATAATCCAAGTATAGCATGCTTTTGGGTCCTAACTACCCGGACAGCAGCATAATAGTAGCTACGCACGGACTCTCGTCACCTCGTGCGCATGTAGCCCCCACAAATAGGAGCACATAATCAATTATTTCACCTATGGGGACAATTCCCTCTTACAAGATTAGAAAGGAGACTCACCTCACTTCGAAGGTCCATAACCGGCATTCCTTCCAAAGACTCGAATCGATGCACAACGCTCCAAAATTAGCCAATAATTATATAAACCCATTAATATATGCTAAGGTACTCATTATAATCCAATTTATAACAATTCCTACCCCGATCGAAAAGTTGACAAAAACGCCCTCGGGCCTACATGCCCGGATTCCGAAATTTTTCGAAGATAAAGTTTACCCATAGCCTCATGAACTCAAATATATGGTTTTCTCCTAATTCCATACCCCAAATCGTGGTTAAATTTCATAAACCATAATTTTCTAGGTCTTCCCTCAAACCCCAAGTTTTCTACCAATTTCATGCTCAAATCCATACATAATTGATGCATTGAACTCAAAATAGGTGGGGGTAACTTACCTTATCATTGATGAACAAAATCCTCTCTTGAAACCCCTCCAATAATCGCCCAAGCCAAGAAAATATGAGAGGAGATGGCCAAAATCCGATTTTTAAAACTCCTCTTTGCCTCCAGCATTTTCCACACATGAGGTCCTTTGACTGCTTCTGCGGTTCCGCAGGTGCTGTCCAAATACCACTTCTCCGGTTCCCCACCAAGCTCCCCTTTTTTGCTTTTGCGGCTCACCTTCCGCAGATGCGGTCCCGCTTCTGCAAAACCCTGACCGCATCTGCGGTCAACTCCAAGCTGCCCCCCCCCCCCCCCCCCCCC
>MU741377.1:72405-88540 GCA_026770625.1 Nicotiana glauca
CAGCTCTCCTCCGCCCATACCGCATTTGCGGCTCCGCACCTGCGGCCAAAATCTCGTAGGTGCGGTTACACCAGATATCAGCTGTTTCAGCCCTTTCTCAAATTCTAAATTCGATCCGTTAACCATCCGGAATCCACCCAAGGCCCCCGGTACCTCAACCAAACCTACCAACCAATCCCAAAACATGTTATGGACTTGCTCTTGGCCTCAAATCACATCAAATAACACTAAAATCATGAATCGAGCTCCAATCCAAACTTAATGAACTTTAGAATTTCAAACTTTTATTTTCGATGTTTAAACCTATCAAACCACGTCTGATTGACCTCAAATTTCGAGCATAAGTCATATTCGACATTATAGACCTACTCCAACTTTCGGAATTGGATTTCGACCCCGATATCAAAAGGTCCACTTCCGGTCAAACTTCTCAAAAACCTTCAATTTTCTATCTTTAGCCAAATGACTTCAAAATGATCTACAGACCTCCGAATTCACTTCTGATCGGGCTCTTAACTCCAGAATCACTATTCGGAGCTATTCCCAGACTCGGAATCCCAAACGAACATCAATAATCATTGAAATGCACTTCAAGCCAAACTTATGAAATTTCATCCAAAATGCTAACTTCCACAATAAGCGCCAAAACACTCCTGGGTCATCCAAAACCCGATTCGGGCATACGCCCAAGTCTGAAATCATCACATGAACCTGCTGAAACCTTCAGATCCCGATTTCGAGGTCGTTTACTCAAAATTCCAATCCTAGTTATTCTTTCGACTTTAAGCTTTCGAAGTGAGAATTCTCTTTCCAAATCAACTCTGAACTTCCCGAAATTCAATTCGGACCACACGTACAAGTCATAATACCTGAAATGAAGCTGCTCATGGCCTCAGACTGCTGAACGGAGCACTAGAACTCAAAACGGCTGGTGGGGTCGTTATATTCTCACCCACTTAAATATGCGTTCGTCCTCAAACGTGCTGAGAACTACACTGAAGTAGTCTGAAATCACTGTTTGACACCTCTTGCACCTTCCCGTGCTACCATAACCCAGTTGAGCATGTTAGCTCGATCAGTTCTGAAGATATTCCCTTTTATTGAAGCAAATAAGCCTTAGAGCCCAATTCCAACATCTAGAACTCTATACCCGACCTGTTTCCAACATAAGATCACCATATCAATCATTACACGTTGTACCCAAACAGGGATGCATAACTTTGCTAAATTCACATGTTGAATCACCTTACTCACCGGACCACAATAACACTTTCTGATCAACTTAGTCGAAATTTCACGAATCTGATGCTCCCATTTCACCCCATGACATACGCAGGTCTTACTCTAACTCTTACAATGCCGCCACAACGGAAGAGATGTGCAGAAATTCATAATCAAACTTCTGATTCAACCAATCATTGAGTCTATACTTCTGACAAGAAACATTACCTCATTCTCAACCAAATAATGATCTTTGCTCCTTAATATATTTCATATAATCAGATTGCACTGATCCTAAATCCAACAATCTCGTCTCACCCAGTACGAACTGATCAGGAAATAAGCCACCCCGACATGACCAAAAGTCTCATATGATGCCACAATGAGCTAATAGGCTACCAATTAGAATGCGATACAAAAAGGAAAATGAACTCTGGAAGGAATTACCTAACTCACGCACTAATACGGACTTTTCTTAGAAAATAGGAATCAAGACATACAAAAATAGCATATAGAAAACTATACTCGACATCACACTGTTATGGAGCGCAACTAACATACCCATGGCGGCGTGCCACCCGATCCACACATAGATCTCACATAAGGAGATGCACATCGAGCTAAATTTGCTTATTATAATGAAATACCGAATTTTGGTCACAAGCACGCTAAGTGCATAATACCATCCCTGAGGAGACATATAGCGTTATAAGCTACGAAACTCAAGCACACTGAGGTGCGATATACAATCTGAATCTCAAGAGCCATTTGGCTCGTATAACTTCATTTCCACGCGGATCCTCGACACATAAGCAATTTCTCAAGTCGTCTCACAACTCACATGGTATAATGTATCACCACTTGAAATATTTGATAATGAAATAACACCCTGACTACTCCTCCATAACAAGCGCATTGCTGAGATAAACACACCTAACCTGATATATAAGCCCTTGTTCACATTTAAATCAATCCACTAATCTCAAGCCGATTCCTGATTGCACCAACTAGGCTAATAACCTTTCAAAGGTCCATAATAACTCCCCTTTCTTTCATAACGCATAAGAACAACTATCATAACCGAAGCGAACCTCCACCATCCATAACCCAATAATCAAAGTGCCTTCCAAGCATAAATTCTCAAATTAATAATATTACCACCATCCTCATACTTGGTTTAAATATTTAATCAATCAAGTGACTATATGTCACACTTATATAGTCTTCCTGTGGGACACGCTCCTACAACCTTCTAAAATGAATAACATGTCCGCACATCCAAACCACCGGATGCACTAACGCTGAAGAGCGATCAAGAATCATTAACCAGGATGCAAAGCCTATTTTACCAAAACAATGATCTCAGGTGACGCTGAAGACATTACCAACTTACCTTAAACACCAAAACTCCTTTCCTGCTCACCCGAGATTGTGACATCCTTGTCCAAACCGAGCTGTTACATTGATCTTTACTTCAAATTCTATACCACTCACTGCACCTCATGCCAATATACGATAGAACACGCTTTTCATCATAGCTTCGGAACCATTATCGGGCTAACATTCCATCATATAAAAGCTTTCCACTCAACTCACCTCAGGAGAACTATAGTAACACACAGGTGAATTCTCAAAACTGTAGAACATGAAAATCTCTAAGTAGTGGTCTAAGCCACCATAGCCCTTCCGGGATCCGCTTCCACATAACCAGCCATCACAGTAGAATGCTTCTAAATATCATCAATTACGGCAGCCGACAAGCCTCACATGTACTGCCACAAATCACTTGCATAACTCGATCACGCTGAAAGAGCTTCTCACTACCAGTAACACGCCATACCGACTATGTCTAGCCAGTCCATCTTCTTCTAATTTATCCTAAATTGCCAGAGAAATAATGATAACTCCATTCAACACTTAACACACTCCATCCGCACTCATCCAGAGTGATCCTGAATCACGAGACCAAGCTATCTCAAATCCCATGAACTATTTCGTACCTCCCAATTGCAGCATCGCAAGTCAAAACATCATAGACATTCTATGCTCCTTCTCATAGGCTACCATCAAGCTTGATTCTTAATCGTACCTATAGGCTCGAAATCTTTAGGCATCACACTTTATCTATTGAATTCACTAGGACCATTGTTGCGAGCCACCCGCTCTGATTTGTCCCCGAATATAATCAATTCCATAAATCTCTAGTACATGAATACCCCATTGGTGATGCACATGTCATAATTCCCTTCCCTAATTCTTAACATGGGCCAATAAGGCCAACGATAGCCCACCTTTAATAATTCCTTTGCTCAAATTACCACTTATGGTCTTTTCCCGTAGCTGAAATAGCCCCTCAATATGCTAATAACCAGAAACCCCGCAAATAATTAACCATGCAACCCAATCATAGACGGTGGAACTATGCAACTTAGCTCGAAGCCACCATTACACAACTCTTGAGTTCACCAGGATTCTTAATCTCTTATTGACAAAACCTTGCGCAATCAACCGCCAATATTCTCGATATCTCACCGTACAAACCCCCTTTTATGCGCAGAATCATCAACATCCTCCGCACGACCGATCCCATTGCTGCATAACCAATAAAACTCATTGCAGAAGCTTCGCCAACTATGCGACTGCTAACCTGCTCGCAGGGAATAACCCACCTGAGTCCCAACTCACTTTCTAGTTGCACAAGTCCATTCACCCCTCGTGGACATCGGTTAAATTTGCGGGCAACATCCTCCCAATTCAAAGTTATGTTGTAACCTTCTTCCTTTCCGGCAGCTCCTTTCTGTTATATCCAATCTCCTGCCGCGCAAGAACCCCTACTTCAAATTAGATCCGTAGACCCCAATAACCAATCACTAACATTTTTAATCGCTCCAAACTCTCCTTAAGGTACGTAGTCATCCCACTACAAAGCCCATATGCAATCCTGCCACTCTCCCACTCGGCCTTCTAGAATTTTTAGCCACCGCCTGACACCTCCCACATGACTTTCCTCATCCTTTGCTGCTCAGCTGCTGCCTTAATAAAATCCATCTTCGGGCCCTTGAACCCACAATTGTTGCTTACTTTACACCTTTTGGAAGATCATCTTTCTCAAGCTGCCAATATAATAAATGTCGATTCAACCCTGAACCACCTTGCCTCGCGACATCTAACAGTCGCTTCTTCAATACTGACCTGCAATATCCTGCTCCAGAGGCGAATTGTAGAAGATCATAACACCGGCAAATCTAGTACAACTAATAAGGACAAAAACACCTCATCATAAAAGAAGCTTCCGCCACGCTCGCAAATACCGAGTCTCAATACCTTGTCAACCCAAACCTGAACATTCTGTGTTCGATTGCCCTTCCCTTACCGGAAGTAAAATACTGAATATCTAAATCACACCCTGAGCAAACTTCCCTTTAAGTCATTCACTGCCCCGACATGTAGGCAACATCCTACCATCATATCAATACCGCAGAATAATCGTTCATAAACATCATGGCAACCTGTGCCTAGCCTCAAGGCTCTCAGAAGTACCGCTACTGAACTGAAGCAATAAAATATCCTTCCACAAGGCGATGATAATAGCTTACACAACCTTGCAGGGAGAAACACCCCGCACCACGTTCGTAGTACAATTACAATCCTTAAATTCTCGATTTACAACAAGTAGTTCGTGTCGCATAAGATTGAGTAGGAAGGAAACAAAGGCCTAAGCCTCAAGGAATCAAATCACTCCACGAGGAATCAAGAAGTGAAGTACTCCTAACAGCCCTGTAGCCTCCCGAGAATAAGTACAGACGTCTCCGTACCGATCCGCGAGACTCTACTAGACTTGCTCATGACTCGTGAGACCCTAGGAACCTAGTGCTCTGATACCATGTTGTCATGACCCAAAATCCACTAAGGGTCGTGATGGCGCCGGACACTGCTGTCAGGCAAGCCAACCAAATTGCTTAGTTAGATTCCAATTTAGACAATTTTTAAAACTTAAATTTTTCCTTATAATTTCATAAGTAAAGAGACAATTGCTTCAATTAAAATTATATAATAGGAAATTAATACAAAATATTTCAAACCATCCCAGAACCCGGTGTCACATATTTATGAGCAATTTCTAAAAAATAATACAATACAATATCCGTCCGGGATACAGTGGATAGAAAGTAAATACAATTTACTGGAAGGGACTTCACTAGCTGTGGGCCGCCTCGAATAATGCAACTCACCTAGTCCCCGAATCATCTGTGTTGCTAAGCCCAGTAGGCCACTTGAGTTACATATACCTGTCCAAGAAAAATGCACAGAAGTGTAGTATGAATACAAAAACAACGTGTACTCAATGAGCATCCTGTCTAATTTCGAAGAAGTAGAGACGAGATGGTCGACTTCGACACTTACTAGTGGTCCAATAATGATGTCAACAATACCTAAAATCGTGAATTTCTATAAATATGATTTTTAATCCAATAGAGGAAAACCAAGTAAATAATTATTTCCTTTATAGGAAATTTCCAAAATTTCTTGTCATTATTTGCCCAAATATTCTCAAGCCATAAAAAGGCAATAACAACTTTAATAAGTTCAACGTAGCAATACAAGCATGCGCAAATCATGCCGAGCTCGATGGCCCACTCCTACAGGAATGTAAATTGTGCACTGCCAAGGGTCGAACGGCGCAAACCATAGATGCATCTATTTAATCTGTCGAGGCATTCGGCCCGCTCCAAAATTTAAACACACAAAGACAATCAATAAAGAGTCCACACGGAGGAATTATCCAAATAAAGTCAATCCTCTTTCCATTTAAGAAAATGAAGTTTTATCTATTTAGAAATTCATCTACTAATTCGATGTGATTTGAGCAATTCAAGCTATCAATAAGTAGGTAAATGATCCAAGTATAGCATGTTTTTGGGTCCTAACTGCCAGGACAGAAGCATAATAGTGGCTACGCACGGACTCTCGTCACCTCGTGCATACGTATCCCCCACAAATAGGAGCACTTAATCAATTATTTCACCTATTGGGACAATTCCCTTTTACAAGGTGAGAAAGGAGACTCACCTCGATCTGAAGGTCCATAACCAGCATTCCACACCCCTCCGAAGACTCGAATCGATGCAAAACTCTCCAAAACTAGCCAATAATTATATAAACCCATTAATTTATGCTAAGGTACTCATTATATCCAATTTATAACAATTCCTTCCCCGATCGAAAAGTTGACAAAAATGCCCTCGGGCCCATGTGCCCGGATTCCGAAATTTTTTGAAGATAAAGTTTACCCATAGCCTCATGAACTCAAATATATGATTTTCTCCTAATTCCATACCCCAAATCGTGGTTAAATTACATGAACAATAATTTTCTAGGTCTTCCCTCAAACCCCAAGTTTTCTACCAATTTCATGCTCAAATCCATACATAATTGATGTATTTAACTCAAAATAGTTGGGGGGGTAACTTACCTTGTCATTGATGAAGAAAATCCTCTCTTGAAACCCCTCCAAGAATCGCCCAAGCCAAGAAAATATGAGAGGAGATGGCCAAAATCCGATTTTTAAAACCCCTCTCTTCCTCCAGCACTTTCCGCACCTACAGTCCTTTGACCGCTTCTGCGGTTCCGCAGGTGCGGTCCAAATATCGCTTATGCGGTTCCCCACCAAGATCCCCTTTTTTGCTTTTGCGGCTCACCTTCCGCAGATGTGGTCTCGCTTCTGCGGAACCCTGACCACATCTGCAGTCCACTCCAAGCTGCCCCCCTTCCGCTTCTGCGACAAATCTTCCGCAGATACGGTCCTGCTTCTGCGGATCCCTAACCGCATCTGCGGTCCCAGCTCTCCTCCGCCCAAACTGCATCTGCGGCTTCCTAGCCAATTCTGCGGCTTCCTAGCAGTTTCTGCGGCTTTGCACCTGCAGCCAAAATCTCGTAGGTGCGGTTACACCAGATATCAACTGCTTTAGCCCTTCCTCAAATTCCAAATTCGATCCGTTAACTATCCGGAATCCATCCAAGGCCCCCGGGACCTGAACCAAACCTACCAACCAATCCCAAAATACGTTACGTACTTGCTCGTGACCTCAAATCACATCAAACAACATTAAAATCATGAATCGGCCTCCAATCCAAACTTAATGAACTTTAGAATTTCAAACTTCTATTTTCGATGTTAAAACCTATCAAATCATGTCCGATTGACCTCAAATTTTGCGCACAAGTCATATTAAACATCACGAACCTAATCCAACTTTTGGAATTGGATTTCGACCCCGATATCAAAAGGTCCACCTCCGGTCAAACTTCTCAAAAACCTTCAATTTTCTATCTTTAGCCAAATGACTTCAAAATGACCTGCGGACCTCCGAATTCACTTCTGATCGCGCTACCAACTTCAGAATCACCATTCTGAGCTATTCCCAAACTCGAAATCCCAAACGGACATCGATAATCACTGAAATGCACTTCAAGCCAAACTTATGAAATTTCATCCAAAATGCTAACTTCCACAATAAGCTCCAAAACGCTCCCGGGTCATCCAAAACCCGATCCGGGCATACGCCCAAGTCTGAAATCATCACACAAACCTGCTGGAACCTTCAGATCCCAATTCCGAGGTCATTTACTCAAAATTCCAATCCTAGTTATTCTTTCGACTTTAAGTTTTCGAAGTGAGAATTCTCTTTCCAAATCAACTCTGAACTTCCCGAAATTCAATTCTGACCACGCATACAAGTCATAATACCTGAAATACTGCTCATGGCCTCAGACTGCTGAATGGAGTGCTAGAACTCAAAATGACCGGTCGGGTCGTTACATTCTCTCCCACTTAAACATGCGTTCGTCCTCGAACGTGCTGAGAACTACACTGAAGTAGTCTGAAATCACTGTTTGACACCTCTTGCACCTTCCCTTGCTACCATAACCTAGTTGAGCACGTTAGCTCGATCAGTTCTGACGATATTCCCTTTTATTTAAGCAAATAAGCCTTAGAGACCAATTCCAACATCTGGAATTCTATGCCCGACCTGTTTCCAACATAAGATCACCATATCAATCACTACACGTTGTACCCAAACATGGCTGCATAACATTGCTAGATTCACACCTAGAATCACCTTACTCACCGGACCACAATAACATTTTCTGATCAACTTAGTCGAAATTCCACGAATCTGATGCTCCCATTGCACCCTATGACATACACGGGTCTTACTCTAACTCTTACAATGCCGCCACAACGGAAGAGATGTGCAGAAATTCATAATTAACTGTCGAGTCAACCAATCATTGAGTTTATACTTATGACAAGAAACATTACCTCATTCTCAACCAAATAATGATCTATGCTCCTTAATATATTTCACGTAATCAGATTGCACTGATCCTAAATCCAACAATCTCGTCTCACCCAATATGAACTGCTCAGACAATAAGCCACCCCGACATGACCAAAAGTCTAATATGATGCCACAATGAGCCAATAGGCTACCAATTAGAATGCGATACAAAAAGGAAAACGAACTCTGGAAGGAATTACCTAACTCACGCGCTAATACGGACTTTCCTTAGAAAATAGGAAGCAAGACATACAAAATAGCATATAGAAAACTATACTCGACATCACACTATTGCGGAGCACAAACCGATCCAAATAACATACCCATGGCGGCGTGCCACCCGATCCACACATAGATATCACATAAGGAGATGCACATCGAGCTAAATTTGCTTATTATAATGAAATACCGAATTTCGGTCACAAGCACGCTAAGTGCATAATACCATCCCTAAGGAGACATATATCGCTATAAGCTACGAATCTCAAGCACAATGAGGTGCGATATACAATCTGAATCTCAAGAGCCATTTGGCTCATATAACTTCATTTCCACGCGGATCCTCAACACATAAGCAATTTATCAAGCCGTCTCACAACTCACACGGTACAATGTGTCACCACTTGAAATATCTGACAATGAAATAACACCCTGACTACTCCTCTATAAGGAGCGCATTGCTGAGATAAACACACCTAACCTGATATATAAGACCCTGTTCACATTTAAATCAATCCACTAATCTCAAGTCAATTTCTGATTGCACCAACTAGGCTAATAACCTTTCAAAGGTCCATAATAACTTCCTTTCTTTCATAACGCATAAGAACAACCATCATAACCGGAGCGAACCTCCACAGTCCAAAACCCAATAATCAAAGTGCCCTCCAGGCATAAATTCTCAAACTAATGATATTACCACAATCCTCGTAATTGGTTTAAATCTTTAATCAATCAAGTGACTACATGTCATACTTATACAGTCTTCATGTGGGACACGCTCCTACTACCTTCTGAAATGAATAACGGGTCCGCACATCCAAACCATCGGACGCACTAATGCTGAAGAGCGATCAAGAATCATTAACCAGGATCCAAAGCCTATTTCACTAAACCACCGATCTCAGGTGACGCTTAAGATAATATCAACTTACCTTAAACGCCGAAACTCCTTTCCCGCTTATCCGAGATTATGACATCTTTATCCACACCGAGCTGTTACCTTGATCTTTACTTCAACTTCTATACCACTCACTAAACCTCACGAAAATATACGATAGAACACGCTTCTCATCATAGCTTCGGAACCACTATCGGGCTAACACTCCATTATATAAAAGCTTTTCACTCAACTCACTTCAGGAGAACCATAGCAACACACAGGTGAATTCTCATAACCGTAGAACATGAAAATCTCTAAGTAGTTGTCTAAGCCACCATGGCCCTTCAGGGATCCGCTTCCACATAACCAGCCATAACAGTAGAATGCTTCTGAATATCATCAATTACGGCGGCCAACAAGCCTCGCATGTACCGCCACAAGTCACTTGCATAACTCGATCACACTAAAAAAGCTGCTCACTACCAGCAACACGCCATACCGACTATGTCTAGCCAGTCCCTTTTCTTCCAATTTATCCTAAATTGCCAGAGAAACAATGATAACTCCATTCAACACTTAACACACTCCATCTGCACTCATCCCGAGTGACCCTGAATCACGAGACCAAGCTATCTCAAATCCCACAAACTATTTCGTACCTCCCAATTGCTACATCGCAAGTCAAAACATAATAGACACTCTGTGCCCCTTCTCATAGGCTACCATCAAGCTTGATTCTTAACAGTAGCTATAGGCTCGAAATCTTTATGCATCACACTTTATCTATTGAAATCCCTAGGACCATTGTTTGATAAGTAGGATTTTAACGTGTTTTGTGCCCCTACTTGCCTATGCTTTGAGTATAATTTGCTACAAAATAGTCCCAAAATGCTCACAGGTTGTGCTTGATTGCAGGTTTGAGCGACAAAGTGACTGAAATGTCAAAGATCGGCTCAAAATGGAGTGAAACCTGCTCAAGTATCAAAGGCCAAGTAAAGTGATGGAAAAAGAGCCTAGTGTAGACCACACAAAAGTGCACGCGGCCGCACTAGGAGATTCAGAGAAGTGTATATTCAGGGCTTTCACCACGCGGCTACGGTTGGATTTATGCGGCCCACATTCAGCTCACGCGGCCGTGCCACTTTGTCATACAGCTCCCGTGAAGAGATTCAGAGAGATGCTAGTTTGGGTCTAGAGCAAGCCACGCGGTCACGGTCGCGCCGCACTTTTACGCGGTCCGCGGTCCTCAACTTCATAGAGTTAAAAATCATGAGTTCAAGAGCCAACACGGCCGCGCTACCTTTTTGCGCGGTCCACGCCAACCCCGCAGGGGTATTTTTGTCCAGTTTTTCCATCCACTATAATAATAACATTTTACCATTTTTAGGGAAAGTTTTTGTACCAAATATTGAGCTGTGTTCGGGAGAAGCAAAGTTTTAGACTATTTTGGCATTTTAGCATTAATTTCTCAATAGATTCTTGTAGTTTCTTCTTAGCAATTAATTAATATGTTTAGTTCTTCTTCTGTTTCTTCTTTAATTATGTCTAGCTAAACCCATTAGCTAGGGTTGTGACTCAACCCTAGTATGGGTAGTTGATGGGTGTTGCCATCTAGGGTGAGATTGAGATTGGGTGTTTTTATTTGGGTTAATTTAGTGTTTCAATTTCGAATTTGTGGTTGCAAACACATATTCAAGTTTAGTGGGTCTAACTCTTCTTGAGAAAGAAAGTCCATGACCCTAAAATTGAACCAACAAGGAATTGATATGGATCCATGAGAAATAGTAGTCCCAATTAATGGGTTAAACCTCGAAAGAGTAATTACCCTACTCGAACCCTAGTTGCTTGGTCTAATTGGCCTACCAATTAGTCTCGAGAGAGCTAATTGGGAAAAATCGTTCTCTCTACCGAGAGGTGTGAGAATGGGTACAAATGCGCAACGGTTATAACATAAGCCCCAAATATATCAATCTCCCCTTAGTAGCTTCTACCTGTTGACTGGCCACCTATGTAGTGTCACGACCCTAGTCCCTTTCTCTATATTAAATACAACTTAGCAATATTCTTGTAGCTTAATTTAGCATTAATCATTAGTTGATAACAGTAGTGATAAATACAAAAACCCCAAAAATATTAGAAGTACAATTAGAAGGACATACACAACTCTAGGCTAGACAGATAGTACAACTCAATTCCAAGCTCCCTATGGAAATTCGATCCTGAACCACTATTTGGGTAAAAGCTGTTGCGACCTGCTCTTCCTACCATTGCGTAGTGTCGAGTTGGCAGCGATCATTGTTGCGAGCCACCCACTCTGATTTGGCCCCGAATATAATCAATTCCATAAATTTGTAGCATATGAATACCATATTGGTGATGCACTTGGAAGAATTACCTTCCCTAAGTCTGAACATGGGCCGATAAGGCCAACGATAGTGTCACATCGCTACTACACCTCGGGAATGGTATAATAAAAGGAGTTTTTCCAATTAAAGGACAATCGAAATGGGACTAGTTAATTAAGAGATTTAGAGTCGCCACTTGAGATATTTATGGTGTCTCAAATCACCGGTTTGAATCCCGAATCGAGGAAAAGGTTTGACTCTGTTTAACAGTTGCGAACCAGAAATCCGGGTAAGGAATTCTGTTAACCCGGGAGAAGGGGTTAGGCACTCCCGAGTTCCGTGGTTCTAGCACGGTCGCTCAACTACTATACTTGGCTAAATTTTGATTTTTATACATGTTAAAACTCATAGTGAATTTTAGAATTATTTACCGCTGTTAGTTAATTATTAAGAAAGTGAACGTCGTTTAAGAACGTGTTTTCGGATCACGTCACATGAAATTCACCCGGATCCTCGACACATTCTTATTCAACGTTTTTGGATTTGGGTCGCATGAAATGCACACCCGTATTTATGAAGGTAAGATTATTAAAAACGTGCCTAAAGCGACTAACGTCTTTTTATCTTTGTGGGAGGCCATGAAATTCGCTAAACGGCACGCCCCAAATTCTAGGTATTTTTAATTAAGTAATTAATGAGGGCCACGCAATTTGTGATTTTATTTGGCGCGGCGCACCTCATTTTATTTTAAAGGCCGTCCTATGATGAACTAATATTTTTCTATTAATGATTATCTCTAAAAAAACCTTAATTAATTAGCATTGTGAATTGCTATTATTAAAAGTAATCAAGGCATTTGGGCTCCAAGTTCAAGTCCACACTTGAACAAGAGGAAAACCTCTTAGTTCAAGTATGCTACTTAACTAAAAAAGGCCCAAATCTATCTTTAATTCAAAATCACGCATAAAGGTTCGCATACCCAGTCAATAAAGCAAGAATATAGCGATCATATATAAGTTCCCAGCAATCCAGTAAAGTGAAACAGTCTAAATCCATAAGGCATTCTAGCTAGACTCATTCACATATTAAGCAATTTTTTTTTTTTTTTTTTGAAGTCCAACTCCAGAAAAGGACAACTCTACGACTGTTAAATAAGTAAGACAATTGCAAGCAGGCAAGAGATGAGAAGGACAGTCAAATAACGAGCTGGGAAATGAGTAAGCCAGCAACGTAAGAAACAGAATACAAGAGGCAACTCTTGCCATGCTGAACTCTAAATTCACAAGATAAGCTTACAATAAAATCATATTCGTTTGAAACAGCAATCCTAGCTACCTTAGGTGCATTGCTCAAAAGCTCTTTTATCACATGAGAACAGAAATATCTATATTTTCAAATGGTTAAAGAACCAGATACCACACATCTGATTACTCATATTGAACGAATGGGGAAGGAGAACAAATCATGCTAAAAAAAAGGTACACCCCAAGTTCACTTGATTAAGACAATATGTATAGCCCGTAATCTCAATACTCTGATGGAGAAGTCTGAAGGTTCCTTTTAGAATGTTGCTGCTTGGTACAATTATACGAGCTAAACAATTATTTTATAACCGAAGCAATTTCCTCATTTAGGATCTTGGTAGTACATATCACTCAAATTCCTTTCCATATTATGCGATTCACAGAACGATGTGAATATTCTAAATGACCACAAAGAGAACTTACTAAGAGAATGCCTACTTCAAAAGTGAGCCAGCAGAGTTTCATTACACTGGAAAGTTGATCAACACAAAATAACAACAAATAAACTTGTATTCTAATTAAATGTGGTCAAATTTCAAGAACCAAAACAGCAGCGCCCAAGCACGAGGTATCAAGTCCATTCAGACTGTATCATGACAAAATTACCTCTAGACACTATCTGGTAACATAAAACTGACGATGCTAGAACAGTCAAATCTGAACACTGAACTTAGCTAGTTCCCTTTCAAACGAGACTGATGCCTCACAACTTACATGGAATCCTCTTTCAATATTAGACAATCGCATCACTTATTATCACGTTTTAAGCCTGCAATCAGCCATACAAAACAGGGACTTGCTAGGAACATAAAACACAAGAACACATGAGCTTGATTGAGAAAATGCAAACTGATTTCAAAGAGAATAAAGCAATACTACTAAACAATTCTCATGTTGAATCCTGTGCGAAAGGTTTACTGACAGAAATGGCATGCTGAGAAAACATGAACAATCCCTGATCCTCTCAACCATAGTAAGCCACAAAGGACAAATGTTGTCAAGAATAACTTCAGCTACTTCAAGCCAACAGAACACATTAAAATAGTCGTGAAATCAGGGAACAGGGCACTTTAGTGATTCATGACTCGTTTAGCAGCTTTACGACTAACTAACTCAAGCCAAATATGTCGAAACTAAGCATTTAGCATGAGCAGACTAATCTGAACATCTGAATATTTCGCGGCTAGCAAAAACACACAAGGAACTCATTTTGTGAAGTGGATAATCCTTAACCAAAACAATCAGGAAGTCATTGATCAACAAAGTTCTTAAAGTCAATTACTCTAGCTAAAATGCGTCAAACTCATTCAACAGTTTCAAAGATTCTAACATATTTGAAACCACAAGCATATCATTCCAACTTAAACACTCACTAATGTAGACAAAATTCCAACAAATATCATGGTTATGAGTTAGGGATCAACAAGAGCGGGCTAGTTAGACTCGTAATCCTGTTTGAAATTCGATAGGCCATTTTGACTTCCTGGAAAACAAAAACTGGTTATTGCAAGAGTAGTGTTGAGAACTGAAGTGATCCCAATCTTATCCAAGGGTGAAAACAAATCACTGGAAATATCGACAAATAGATAGAAAATTCAAGTTGAGTAGAGTACAAACGTCAAGATAGTCGCACATTCTTAGGCGTTAAAGCCTGAATGAAAACTACACGTAACTTGACTGATTTGCAAATAGCACACGAGTAGGCATGGAATTTCAGAAAAATACACGAGTTATTCAACTTATTCAATTAGTAACAGCAAACCAACTTCGACAGCTCATGATAAAGAAAGCAAGCAGTGTTAACCTTCAAACCATTTGGAAATCAACCCCTAAACGTTTACACACAGAAAGAAATCGATTATGGCCAGGTACTCAAAGAAAAGGTATATGAACACACGATTACACGTTTCGATGGATTCTGAAACTAGAAGACCATATGAACATTAATGAGAACGCATATGAAATCATAGAAAAGGCTAAAAATCTCAGTTACTACTTCAAACTTCAGTCCATTTCATAGCTCATGAACAGCCAAAACAGAGTTACATGGTGAAAAAGAAAATCAAACCTGAAGTCGCAAACTTCTGTTAATAATTGTAGTCTTAGTAATAGGCCTTTCGCATTAGAATACTAGTGAGGTTCAGCAACAATTCAACAGAACAACAATCAGTAAAACTGAACTTGAACTTCAATTCAGTTTTTCATCTCTTCGGAACTCCAAGACGGACTCTAAAAAATTAAAATGTATATGCTTTTTTCTTAAACTTTTTAAAGAACTCCCCCATTCCCCTGAAAAATCCCTCTAGTTAGCAGGCAAACACCTGATGAATGAAGGGCTAGGATTAATCGAAATCAATCTCACGCTCCTCATTCATCCAGCATATGCCTTCTAGAGGCTTCCATCATGTGAGAAGGGGATGGGGATGAGAGAATCTGTCAGAAACCGTTACAAATATGGTGACGAGGAGAGGGGGGGAAAGCGTGGGGTGAATTTGAGCTCACTCGCCTGGATTTTGGGCAGAATTTGGGGATTGGATTTGGCTATTTTGGGAAGAAGAACAGTAGGCGCTGATGGGTGTTAGAGATTAGGGTTCTGGTCTATTGTGTTTATCCGTTAATTGGGAATGGGTCGAGTTTGGGGCGTGGAACTGGGCGGGTTGTGAGGGGTAGTATATTGGGCAGGGGTTTCTTTTGCTGGTCTTGGCCCAAAAAGGTCTTTTAAGAACAAATTCCTTTCCTTCTTTCTTTATTCCTTTGTTTTCTTTTTATTTCTTTTGCTTTTTGTATTCATTTTCAATTTGTATTATATATATTTTTTGT
>MU741382.1:24928-41191 GCA_026770625.1 Nicotiana glauca
CGGAATGGAATTCTGAGAGTTGTAGTAGCTTCGTTAGGTGATTTTGGATATGTCTGCAAATTTTCAGGTCATTCGGACGTTGTTTGGTCGGGTTTTGGATTGAATGCGCATTTCGGAAGTATTGATGAAAATTAGGCTTGAATCCGATGTATTTATTGGTTTACCGTTGTTTGACGTGTTTTGACAATTGGAACAAGTTTGAATAAGGTTATAGGATGTGTTGGTGCTTTTGGTTGAGGTCCCGGGGGCCTCGGGGTGATTTCGGATGGTTAAACAGAGGTTTTAGGCATTGTTGCAGGTCTGATGTTTCAGCCTTCTGGTATTTCCGCATCTGCGAAAAAGGAGCCGCTTAAGCGGTTCCGCAGATGCGGTGGGGGGAGCCGCAGAAGTGATCATCAGTGGCCTAGGGGAGTTCCGCATAAGCGGAAGGTTGGATGCGTAAGCGGAGCCGCGTAAGCGGATTTTTGTCCGCATAAGCAGTTGGAGTAAACCGCATAAACGGTCCCAGTGGTTTTAAGTGAGACCGCATAAGCGGCTGATTTTGTCGCGTAAGCGATACCGCAGGTGCGGTTAAAGGATCGCAGAAGCGGAAATCGGGCATGTGTTATAGTGAATAGTGTTCACGAACTTGGAAAAGAAGAAAAACATTTTGGACTTCGAACAAGCGGGTTTTTGGGCGATTTTGAAGAGGATTCGAAGGGCTTTCATCAGGTATGAATATTTGGACTCGGATTATGTTATTATGGTGTAAAAACATGAATTAATCACAGAATTTCAAGGAATTAAAGGGTAAAAATGAAGGTTAGGGCTTGAAACTTAAGAAGGTTTGAATTGATGATTTGAGGGGACAAATATACTCTGATTCTTGTGTATTGTATATTTACGGACTCGTGGCGAGATGTGGATTCCGATGATGTGAATTTTGTAATTTTTCGAGAAGTGGGCCCGGGGCTCGGGTTTTGCCAACTTCGTGTTTTTGGGTATTTTTAGAGTTCTTTCAATTGGGTTATGTTCCATTAGCCTATTATAATGTATTTGTTGTGGTTTTTACCAGATTCGACGCGCGAGGAGGCGGATTCGAGAGGAAAAGGCATAGCGGACTAGTTTTGTGCCGGCTTGAGGTGAGTAATAGATGTAGATGATGACCTGAGGGTTTGAAACCCCGGTATAATACACTGTGACACTATATTGAGGCGAGACACGTACTCTACGGTGAATGCGGGGTCGATTGTGATTGGGGACTATGGCTTAGTCCTACCGAATGATGTTCGTACTGTGTTATTGGCTAGAAATTAGTTGACAAACCTCCTACTTGGATGGTTATGGTTATATTTGGGCTGTATGCCGATTATTTGGATCCCGTAGGGATTATTATCACTGTTTCCATGATGTTTAGCATATTTTCATGATATCAGTCCTGAGTTAAACATTGTCTTGAAATGGCTAGTAAATTCTAAGGTTTTAACCACTTAATTTATAATTTCTGAGAATTGGAACTGAAATTGGTAAGTTTGACTGTGCCCGTGTGGCTTGCATGCATATAATTGGACTAATTGTGGATCTGGCTGTACACCGCAGCGAATGTTACGAAGATATTGCGCTTGGGATATAGGAGCCCCTCCAGAGTCTGAACCCCCACAGTGAGCGCGGGTGCCCAAATGGATCGTGCTGTACGCCGCAGCGGTTATGTGCATTTGCATTGCATCCATGCATTGATATCTATCTGCTTTATCTGTCTCTACTTGTTGTTATTACACTGTTAAATGTGTAGGAGTACTGGTTTTAGCTTCACATTGTTGTATTTTCGGGATTTCTTACTATCAGTCATTATACATGTCTATTACCACTAAGTTAGAAGCACTCACTTTACTCCATGCACCATGTGTGCAGATTCAGGTACCCTGGGAGTTTAGCTGAGCTTTTGCTGATTTCAGAGTTCATTCGGAGTTGTCGAGGTAGCTGCCTGACGTCCGCAGGACCCGACTCCTCCCCTATCCCTTTTTATTATCTTTCTGCAGCTTTTGAAACTATGTATTATTAGAGTCTTATTACCCTGTATTGTTAGAGGCTCTAGACTCATGACCCCCAGATTTTTGAGAGTTTATTCCGTATTATCGTGATATTCAGCTTATTTCTATGTAGCAGTTTATACTTTAAGCTTTATTGCTGTTATATATTCAAATAATTGGTTTTGAGCTTCATGCTCGGGTTGAGAGTGTAAATGGTCGGGCTTGCCTAGCAGTTGTGCTGGGCGCCATCACGACCGGGATTGGGGTCGTGACACAAGTACGTGAGCGACTACTGATAGGGGAAATAAAATACAACATCTGCTCGGAATACAGTGGACAAAAAGTAAATACTATACATTGGAAGGAACTACTCTAGCTGCGGTCGCCTCAATGATGCAGCTCACCTAGTCCCAGCGTCATCCATGCTACTATGCCCAATAGGTGGCTTGAGGTATATATACCTGTGCAACAAAAATGCACAGAAGTGTAGTATGAGTATGTAATCAACGTGTAGTTAGTGAGTGTCTCGCCTAATCCCGAAGGGGTAGAGACAAGATGGTCAACTTTGACACACTCTAATGGTCCAACGGTTATTTATTCTCACTATACATATCGAACAGTGGATTTACTTTCTAACAAGATTTTATCCAGATAGAGAAAACAAGTAAACATGTAATTCTTTCATAGTAAATTTTTCAAGATTTCTTTTCATTATTAACAAGATGATCTCGAGCCAGAGTGAGGCATATAACGACTTAAATAAGTCCAGGCAGCAATACAAGCATGCGCAAATCATAACGAGGCGACGGCCCGATCCAACAGAATTAAATGTGCACTTGCCGAGGGTCGACGGCGTGCCTATAGAATCATCTATTAATCTACCGAGGCATTCGGCCCGTTCCAAAATAAACACACATAGACAGACAATCAGTCAAGAAGTCAACATGGAGCAATTATCCAAGAAAGGCCAATTCTCTTTAATAATTTGAGAAAACGAAGCTTAAGTCTTTTAAGAAATCCATTTATTAATTTAATGTGATCTAAGCAATTCAAACCATCAAAGGGTTCACAATTAATTCAAATATAATATGATTTTGGGTCCTAGACTACCCGGACAATAGCATAATAGAAGTTAAGCACGGACTCTCGTCACCTCGTGCGTACGTAGCCCCCACAAATAGGAGCACATAATCATTCACTTCACCTATGGGGTAAATTCCCCCTCACAAGTTTAGAAAGGAGACTACCTCGCTCCGAAGATCCACAACCGACATTCTACATTCTCCCGAAGGCTCCAATTGATGCACCACGCTCCAAGACTAGCCAATGGTTATGCAAATACATTAATATATGCTCAAATATTCATTACAAACTCATTTATAACAATTCTTAACTCCGAACGAAAGGTTGACCAAAATGCCCTCCGGCCCACGTGCCCGAAAATCCGAAACTTCTCGAAGATAAAGGTTACCCATGACCTTAGGAACTCAAATATATGATTTTCTCTTAATTCCATACTCAAAATCATGACTAAATTCCAAGAATATAATTTTCTAGGTTTTCCTCCGAAACCTCAATTTTTATACTAATTTTCATGCCTAAATCCATGTATAAACCTTGTATTTAACCCAAAGCTAGCATAAATTACTTACCTCATGACAAGTGAAGAAAATGGCGTCCCCAAGCTGCTCTCCATTGACTCCAATGGATGAAAAATGGGGTTGAAATGAGCTCAACCCCGAACTTAAAACATTACACTGCCCCAGTCATTTCCGCTTCTGCGAAAATATTGCCGCTGATGCGGTTCCGTATTTGCGGACAATAGGCCGCTTCTGCGGCTTCCACTAGAATAGCCCCTTTCGCTTCTGCGATGCTCCTTCCGCAGATGCGGTCCGCTTCTGCGGAACCTTGACCGCATCTGCGGCCCACGACCCTTCGAACCATTACGCTTCTGCGGTGCCCTCTACCGCTTGTGCGGGTACCTGACCGCATAACCGGTCCCTGCTCCCCTTCTCTCTCAACCACTTCTGCGGCTTCTTTCACGCTTCTGCTTGCCGCTTCTGCGGTCCCATCTCCGCAGAAGCAGAAATACCAGCAACCAGCAACTCAGCTATTTCCAAAAATCCATTTTCGATCTGTTAACTACCCGGAATCCACCCGAGGCCCCCGGGACCCAACCAATCATACCAACAAGTCCCAAAACACATTACAGACTTGATCTAGGCCTCGAATCATAACAAACAACGCTAAAACCATGAATTACACCCCAATTCAAGCTTTATGAACTTTGAACTTTTCAACTTCTACTTCCGATGCTTAAACCTATCAAATCGCGTCTGATTGACCTCAAACTTTGCACACAAGTCATATTTGACATTACGGACCTACTCCAACTTCCAAAATTAGATTCCGACCCCGATATCAAAAAGTTAACCTCCGGTCAAACTTCTCGAAAACCTTCAAATTTCTATCTTTAGCCGAATTGCTCCAAAATGACCTACGGACCTCCGAATTCACTTCCGATCGTGCCCCCAAATCCAGAATCACCATACGGAGCTATTCAAAGTCTCGAAATCCTAAACGGACATCAATAACACTGAAATTCTCTTCAAGCCAAACTTATGAAATCTCTTCTAAAATGTTAACTTCCTCAATAGGCGCCAAAACGCTCTCGGGTTATCCAAAACCCAATCCGGGCACACGCCCAAGTCCGAAATCATCATACGAACTTGATGGAACCTTCAGATCCTAAATCCAAGGTCGTTTACTCAAAATTCCAATCCTAGTTCACTCTTTCAAATTTAAGCTTCTCAAATGAGAATTTTCATTTAAATCTAACTCCAATCTTTCCGAATTTAAATTCCGACCATGCGAACAAGCCACAATACCTGGAACAAAGCTGCTCATGGCCTCAGACTGTTGAACGATGCACTAGGGCTCGAAACGACCAGTCGGGTCGTTACATTCTCTCCCACTTAAACATACATTCGTCCTCGAACGTGCTGAGAATTACACTGGAGTAGTCTAAAATTACTGTTTAGCACCTCATGCACCTTCCCGTGCTTTCACAACTTAGCTGAGCACATTAGCTCGATAAATTCTGAAGATATTCCCTTTATATTCGAGCAAATAAGCCTTAGAGCCCAATTCCAACATCCAGAATTCTATGCCAGGCCTGTTTCTAACATACGATCATTGTACCAATCGCTATACGCTGTACCCAAACATGACTGCATAACTCTGCTGAATTCACACTTTACATCACTTTACTCATAGGACCACATTAACATTTCTGTTTGAATTAATCAAAATTCCACGAATTCGATGCTCCCATTACACCTCATGACCTACATAGGTCTTACTCTAACTATTACAATACCGCCACGACGGATGAGATGCCAAAATTCATAATCAACTGCCGAGTCAACCAATCATCGAGTTTATACTTCTGATAAGAAACATTACTACATTCTGAACAAAATAATGATCTTCGCTCCTTAATATACTCCGTATAATCAGATTGCTCTGACCCGAAATCCCACAATCTCATCTTACCCAGTACGAACTGCTCAAGCAATAAGCCACTCCGAATGCGATCACAAATCTCATATGACGCCACAATGTGCCAATAGGCCACCAATCCAAACACAACGTAAATGGAAATCGAACTCTGGAAGGAATTACCTAACCCCCGTACTAATATGGACTTTCTTTAAAAGATAGGAAGCAAAACACACAAAAAAAATAGCATATAGAAAAACCAGACTCGACATCACACTATTGTGGCGCGCAACCCGATCCACACATAGATCTCACATAAGGAGATTGAACTTCGAGCTAAACCTGCTCATTACAATAAAATCTCGAATTTCGATCGCAAGCACGCTAAGTGCATAATGCCATCCCTGAGGGGACATATAGCGCGATAAGCTACAAAACTCAAGCACAACTGAGGTGTGATATACAATCTAAATCTCAAGAGCCATATTGCTCATAATACGTCATTTCCACGTGGATCCTCAACACATAAAAAATTATCAAGCCGTCTCCCAACTCACACGATGCAATATATTATTACACGAAATATCTGACAACGAGATAACACCCTGATTACTCCATAAGGAGCGCGTTACTGAAATGAACACAACTGTCATATCATCGAGCCCATATTCACATTTAAACCCATCCACCGACCTCAAGTCGATCCTGATCACATCTAATTAAGCCAATAACCTTTCAAAGGTCCATACTAATTTGCTTCTTCTAATAACACACAAGAACAATCGTTATACCGGAGCAAACCTCCTCGGTTCATAACCCAATAAACAAAGTGCCCTCCAGGCATAAATTCTCAAAGCAATGATATTACCCAATTTCCTCATACTTGATTTAAATCTTTAGTCAAACAAGTGGCTACATGTCACACTGGTACAATCTTCCCGTGGAACACGTTCCCACAATCTTTCGAAATAAATAACGGGTCCACACATCTAAACCATCGGCCGCACTAACGCTGAAGAGAGATCAAGAATCCTTAACCAGGATGAAAAGCCTCTTCCACAACACATCGATCTGAGGTGACGCTGAAGACAATACCAATTTACTTTAATCGTTCAACCCTTTCCTTGCTCATCTGAGTCCGTGACATCCTTGTTAACACCGAACTGCAGCCTTGACCCTCACTTTAAATTTCCATACCTCTCACCGCTACCAATGTGCCAATATACGATAGAACACGATTGTCATCATAACTCCGAAGTCATTAATATTTTAACACTTTATCATATACAAACCTTTCGCTCAACTCACTTCAGGAGATTCATAGAAACACACAGGTAAATTCCCATAATCGTAGGATATGCAAATCTCTAAGTAGTGGCCCAAGCCACCATATTCCTTCCGAAATTTGCTTCCACTTAACAGGCCATAACAGAAGAATGCTTCTGAATAACATCAATTACGGCAGCCGACAAACCTCACTCGTACCTCCACAGATCATACGCATAACTCAATCACGCTAAATGAACTCGTCACAGACCCCAACATGCCAAATTCAACTATGGCTAATCAATCCCTTTCACTCCAATTTATCCTTGATTGCTTTGGAAATAATACTAATTCTCTTCAACGCATAACATACTCCCTCTACACTCACCCCGAGTGACCTTGAATTGCGAGACCATGCTGTCTCATATCTCATGAATTATTTTACATTCTCAAATGCTACACCCCAAGGTAACACATCCTAGAACATTCTGGGCACCTTCTCATAAGCTGCTACAAAGATTGATTCTTAGTTGTACTTATAGGGTTAAAATCATTAGGTACCACACTTTATCTTTGGAGTTCTACTAGGACCGTTGCTGAGAGTCACCCGCTCTGACTTGATCATGAATATAATCAGCTCCCTGAATCTTCTAGCACATTAATACCCACTCAATGAAGCACCTCGCAGAGTCACTCCCCTTTTAACCCACTTCTATACAAGGCATAAATCTTGAATCTTTTCCCAAGTTCGAACATGAGCCCATAAGGCTAACCATAGAATATCTTTAATAATTCCTCCGCTCAATTTACTACTTATGGTCTTTTCTCGTAGCAGAGTTAATCCGTCAATATGCTAATAACCAGAAATCACGCAAATAGTTAATCATACAGCCCAATCATAAGCGGTGGGACTCTCTCACTTAGCTTGAAGCCATCATTTCACCATTTTTGAGTCCGCCCGACCTTTTTACCTCTTGTTGACAAAACCTCGCGCCATAAGTTATCAAAATTTCTCGAAATCTTCCTGTAAATCCTCATCTTTCATATTATGAATCATTAACCATACTCGCACGTCCGATCTCTTTGTTGAATAACCAATATAGTTCTTTGCAGAAGCTTCGCCAACCACGCGACCGCTAACCTGCTAACGGGGAATAACCCACCTAGGGGAATCACCTCCCGACAACTTCCCACGCCGCTGCACGGGGTACGTTCACTATGACACCAATAGCACATCTTGAGTCCGAGCTCACCTTTCGGCTGCACAAGTCCATTCGCTCCTTGCGGACATCAGTTAAATGTGCGGCAACATCCTTCCAATTTCAGGGTTATGCTGCACCCTCCTCCACTTCAAGCAGCTCTTTTCCGCCATACCAATCTTCTGTCGCATAATAGCCCATACTTCACATCATACCCGCATGCTTCAACCACGAATCATTAAAATCCCCCAATTCAATCCAAACTCATTTTAAGGCACGTAGTCATCCTACTACCAAGCCTATATGCAACCCCCGCCACTCTCCCACTTTGGCGGAACTCATCTCTTTAATTAACCACTCGACCTTGCTCCTCATACTTGTCCTTCCAAAAGTTTTAAACACCGCCTGACACTTCCCACATGTCATTCCTCATACTTTGCTGCTCAATTGTTGCCTTAAATAAAACCTATCTTCGTGGCACTTGAACCCACAATAGCTGCTAATCTTTAAGCCTTTCCAAAGCTCATCTTTATCGATCCATCAACATAAGAAATTCTGATTCGATCTTGAACCATCGCACCATGCGAGAACTGACATTCGTAACTCCAATACTATTTTACAATATTCTGCCATAAAGGCGAGATTATAACATAGACAAACTTAGTACGTCCAATTAGGACAACAGCACCCCAATGTAGAGGAGAACTTCATCACGCTAGCAATTACCACGTTTTATTACTTCCACCAGTCCACTTCTGACCATCCTCAGTTCATTTATCTTTCCCCTGCCGGGAATAAAATACTGAATCCCTTGATTACACGCAGTAAACCTCCCTTCAATTCATCCACTGCCCCAACACATGAGCAAACATCCTACCATCACAATAACACTGCGAAAAATCGCTCATAAGCATCATGGCAACCTGTGCCTAGCCTCAAGGCTCTTAGAAGTTCTGCTGTTGAGCTGAACGATAGAATACCCTTCCACCTATAATAGTCCAATAAACTATACCAGGAAAATCATCCCGCACCACATTTGTAGTGCCATATCAATTCTTCAAATTCTCGATTTCTGGCAAGTGCTCGCGTCGCGTAAGATTGAGTAGGAAGGAATCAAAGGCATAAGCCTCAAAGGAATAGAACCACACGATAAGGAAATCAAGAAGGGAAGTACTCCTAACAGCCCTGTAGCCTCCCGAGGATAAGTACACACGTCTCCGTACCAATTCGCGATACTCTACTAGACTTGCTCATAACTCGTGAGACCGATGGGAACCTAGTGCTCTGATGCCATATTGTCACGACCCAAAATCCACTAAGAGTCGTGGTGGTGCCGGACAGCTCTGTCAGGCTAGCCAACTAACTTATCAATTAATTCCTCTTTTAATACTTTTTGAAAATCTAAGGTTTCTCCTTCCATTTTTATAAATAAAAGTCCACTACTAGAATTCAAATTTAAATAATAACAATTAGTACAAATCCGTTGTAAACCATCCCAGAAATCTGGTGTCACAAGTACGTGAGCGACTACTGATAGGGGAAATAAAATACAACATCCGCCCGAAATACAGTGGATGAAAAGTAAATACAGTACATTGGAAGGAACTACTCTAGCTGCGGTTGCCTCAATGATGCAGCTCACCTAGTCACAGCATCATCCATGCTGCTACGCCCAATAGGCGGCTTGAGGTATATATACCTGTGCAACAAAAATGCATAGAAGTGTAGTATGAGTACGTAATCAATGTGTACTCAGTGAGTGTCCCGCCTAATCCCAAAGGGGTAGAGACGAGATGGTCAATTTTGACACACTCTAATGGTCCAATGGTTATTTATTCTCAATAGACATATCGAACAGTGGATTTACTTTCTAACATGATTTTTATCCAGATAGAGGAAACAAGTAAACATGAAATTCTTTCATAGGAAATTTTCCGAGATTTCTTTTCATTATTAACAAGATGATCTTGAGCCAGAGTGAGGCATATAACGACTTAAATAAGTCCAGGCAGCAATACAAGCATGCGCAAATCATACCGAGGCGACGGCCCGATCCAACAGAATTAAATTTGTACTTGCTGAGGGTCGACAACGCATCTATGGATGTATCTATTAATCTTCCGAGGCGTTCGGCCCGTTCCAAAAAAAATTCACATAGACAGACAATCAGTCAAGAAGTCAACATGGAGCAATTATCCAAGAAAGGCCAATTCTCTTTAATGATTTGAGAAAAGAAGCATAATTCTTTTTAGAAATCCATTTATTAATTTAATGTGATCTAAGCAATTCAAACCATTAAAGGGTTCACAATTAATTCAAATATAACATGCTTTTGGGTCCTAGACTACCCGGACAATAGCATAATAGTAGCTATGCACGGACTCTCGTCACCTCGTGCGTACGTAGCCCCCACAAATAGGAGCACATAATCATTCACTTCACCTATGGGGTAAATTCCCCCTCACAAGTTTAGAAAGGAGACTCACCTCGCTCCGAAGATCCACAACCGGCATTCTACATTCTCCCGAAGGCTCCAATTGATGCACCATGCTCCAAGACTAGCCAATGGTTATGCAAATCCATTAATATATGCTCAAATATTCATTAAAAACTCATTTATAACAATTTTTAACTCTTAACGAAAGGTTGACCAAAATGCCCTCCATCCCACGTGCTCGGAAATTTGAAATTTCTCGAAGATAAAGGTTACCCATGACCTTAGGAACTCAAATATATAATTTTCTCTTAATTTCATACTCAAAATTGTGACTAAATTCCAAGAATATAATTTTCTAGGTTTTCCTCCAAAACCTCAATTTTTATACTAATTTCCATGCCTAAATCCATGTATAAACCTTGTATTTAACCCAAAGCTAGCATAAATTACTTGCCTCATGACAAGTGACGAAAATGGCATCCCCAAGCTGCTCCCCATCGACTCCAATGGATGAAAAATGGGGTTGAAATGAGCTCAATCCCGAACTTAAAACATTACACTGCCCCAGTCATTTCCGCTTCTGCGAAAATATTGCCGCTTATGCGGTTCTGCATTTGCGGACAATAGGCCGCTTCTGCGGCTTCCAATGGCCTAGCCCCTTTCACTTCAGAGATGCTCCTTCCGCATATGCGGTCCCGCTTCTGCGGAGCCTTGACCGCATCTGCGGCCCACGACCCTTCGAACCATTACGCTTCTGCAGTGCCCTCTAACGCTTTTGCGACTCCGCTTTTGGGGGTACCTAACCGCATAAGCGGTCCCTGCTCCCCTTCTCTCCCAACCGCTTCTGCAGCTTCTTTCATGCTTCTGCGAGGCCGCTTCTGCGGTCCCATCTCCGCAGAAGCGGAACTACCAGCAACTCAGCTATTTCCAAAAATCCATTTTCGATCCATTAACCACCCGGAATCCACCCGAGGCCGGGACCCCAACCAATCATACCAACAAGTCTCAAAACACATTACGGACTTGCTCGAGGCCTCGAATCATAACAAACAACTCTAAAACCATGAATTACACCCCAATTCAAGCTTTATGAACTTTGAACTTTTCAACTTATACTTCCGATGCTTAAACCTACAAATCGCGTCCGATTGACTTCAAATTTTGCATACAAGTTATATTTGACATTACGGACCTACTCCAACTACCGAAATTGGATTCTAACCCCGATATCAAAAAGTCAACCTCCGGTCAAACTTCTCGAAAACCTTCAAATTTCTATCTTTAGCCGAATGGCTCCAAAATGACCTACGGACCTCCGAATTCACTTCCGATCGTGCCCCCAAATCCAGAAACAACATACGGAGCTATTCACAGTCTCAGAATCCTAAACAGACATCGATAACACTGAAATGCTCTTCAAGCCAAACTTATGAAATTTCTTCTAAAATGCTAACTTCCTCAATAGGCACCAAAACGCTCCCGGGTTATCCAAAACCCAATCCGGGCACACGCCCAAGTCCAAAATCATCATATTAACCTGCTGGAACCTTCAAATTCTGATTCCAAGGTTGTTTACTCAAAATTTCAATCCTAGTTCATTCTTTCAACTTTAACTTCTCAAATAAGAATTTTCATTTAAATCTAACTCCGATCTTCCCGAATTTAAATTCCGACCATGCGAACAAGCCACAATACCTGGAACAAAGCTGCTCATGGCCTCAAACTGTTGAACGATACGTTAGGTCTCAAAACGACCAGTTGGGTCATGACAGAAACCAAAAGGAAAATTTTGTGAAAAAATAATCATTATCTCATCTTGATCCACGTGCCTCTATTTGTGCAAAAGATTATTCATCGGAAAGAATAGCAAATCAAATGTCAGATGCATTTACGGATATGAAAAGGATAACAAAATCACATATCCCTGCGGAGAATGTTCCAATCCGTATTGATGTCCCTATTGGAATATCTTCTAGTGTCATAGCTAATGAGTCAAATGCACGCCTAAAACGTGGCAGGCCATTAGGTTCCAAAGATTGAAATCCTAGAAAAAGGAAAAACAAATGTTCAAAATGACACTACGAAAGAACCTCATGAAGAAATCCACAATTTAATAAATTCTAAGATTTATGAGGAATCCACTGAGCCCGAGACTCAAGAAAATAAGGAACTATCAATAAATCCAATCGATATTGAGACAAATTTGAATCGAGTGGATATAGTGGTGTATTATATCTTTGCATATAATGTTGCA
This sequence comes from Nicotiana glauca, assembly GCA_026770625.1. Classification (NCBI taxonomy): domain Eukaryota; kingdom Viridiplantae; phylum Streptophyta; class Magnoliopsida; order Solanales; family Solanaceae; genus Nicotiana; species Nicotiana glauca. Next base: position 37,595 of record MU741382.1, read on the forward strand.
TCTAGCATTATGCAAGAAAGTGAGGATCTTGAACCTCAATCTGTTGGAAAATGTCAAGAAAGACTTGATTGGACAAAATGGCAAGAAACAATCCAATCAGAGTTGAATTTACTTGCAAAATGTGAAGTTTTTGGGCTTGTAGTCCAAACACCTAATGGTGTTAAGCCTGTTGGCTATAACTGGGTCTTTGTACGCAAGAGAAATGAGAAAAACGAGGTACAAAGATATAAGGCATGCCTTGTTGCACAAGGATTTTCACAAAGGCCTGGCATCGATTATGAAGAGACATATTCACCCGTTATGGATGCTATATCGTTCTGTTATCTCATTACTTTTTTATGTCCATGAAAAGCTTGACATGTATTTAATGGATGTGGTTACCGCCTACCTTTATGGCTCACTTGATAATGAGATATACATGAAAATTCCCAAGGGATTAAAAATGCCTAAAGCAAATAATTCAAAGTCCCAAGAAATGTTTTCAATCAAATTGCAAAGATCGTTATATGGTCTAAAGCAATCAGGACAAATGTGGTATAATCGTCTTAGTGAGTATTTATTAAAGGAAGGCTATATAAATGATGTCATTTGCCCATGTGTTTTTATAAAGAAAACAATATCGGAATTTGTTGTACTTGCCGTATATGTTGATGAGATAAACCTTATTGAAACTCCTAAAGAACTCCAAAAGGCAATTGATTATTTAAAGAAGGAATTTGAGATGAAAGATCTCGGAAAGATAAAATTATGTCTTGGTTTGCAAATTGAACATTTGGCAAACGGAATTTTTGTTCATCTATCTGCCTATATAGAAAAGGTATTGAAATGGTTTTACATGGATGGAGCACATCCATTAAGTACTCCGATGGTTGTTCGATCACTTGATGTGAACAAGGATCCATTCCCACCTCAAGAAAAGAATGAAGAATTACTTGGTCCAGAAGTAACATATCTTAGTGCAATTAGTGCACTAATGTATCTTGCTAATACTACAAGGCCTGACATAACCTTTTCAATTAATGTCTTAGCAAGATATAGCTCTGCTCCTAAAAGGAGACATTGGAATGGAATCAAAAACATATTACGGTATCTAAAAGGAATTACCGATATGGGCTTATTTTATGGCTGTTGATACCCAATTTTTTCCTAAGTATTTTTATATCCAAATATTTCCAAAATAGCATATTGGTGCATATATAATCACATCCAAGAGTTTGGACATTTTTAATGATTTTTTAAACCAATTTATTGCCTATTTTACACAACAAAATCCAATAATTATTCCTAAAATTATCATTTCTGGTAAATAATTCATTTTTATTTCACATTTACACCTAAATATAATTAAATTAATTTTCATATATTTTTTTACAAATTTGTTTGGTATTTTAAAGCTAAATTACATATAATTGCAATTATAGTCTATCTTGTAATTTATGACACATTATATTTATAAAATTAATACCAGCATTTTTTTAATTAATATTTATATAATAATTATTTACCCAGTACATTTAATTTGTTTTTAAATCAGTATTACTATTTTTACAAAATTAAAAGGGGAAAATTTGCTATTTACGATTTGGCCTCATTGCATTTCAATTTTAGCCAATTTGGCGCCCCATTTCTGACCCAATTTGAAATCCAATTACCCAGCCCAATTAACATGCCTACCCGACCCAGTACATGTTGAACCGACCCAACCCATATCCCTTTTAAATCACGATCGTTGATCATTTAGATCAATGGCCACCGTTACTTCTTACCTATTTAATTTCACACAACCGCCTAACCCTATCTCATTTTCCCAATCCGCCACCCTCAAACGCTCTCGTCTCTCGAGCTCTCTTAAAACCCAGGTCGCCGCCTCCCATCGAAACCCTAATCCATGGCTCCCCAGACTCATCGGAGTCCTACACCGGCCTCCCATGGCTTCTATGGTCTCATCTATAAGGTTCTATGACCAGATCTTGAAAAGGTCTCGACCAAGCTTTTCTCAATGGCTTTTCTCTGGTCATCTTCAACCTCTGTCCGGCCAGCCATGGCCATTCATGTTTGATCTTCGACTTCTCTACTCAGATCAATGGTTTCCAAATCCTATCTCGTCTCTTGGGTTTTCTTACGAAACCCTAATCTCTGAGGTTCCTTCGATTTATTTTAGATCTGTTCTGGATCTATGTGTGTGTGTACCTTCTATGTGTTTTTCTCAAAGATTCTTTAATGTTTGCTTTCAGAAACTCTATTTTCCTCAACTAGGGTTTCATGTTATTTTATCTCGAACATCTCTTCTCTGAATCTCGACATGTTTTTACTGTGTTTGTTTGTATTATCTTCTATCTGAACTCGCATGTTGAAAACCCTAATTTTCTTGGGGATTTTGTTTGAGTTTCCTGGTCTGTTTGTTAGTGGTGGTTTGATTCACCTTATTTTTATCTGAATTAACATGTTAGAAGCCCTAATTTTGGGATCTTGTTTGAGTTTCTGTTTATTATTCACTTGATTTACCCTCTCCTATATCTAATTTAGCATGAGTGAAAACCCTAATTTTGGGTCTTATCCGAGATTCTAAACCTGTTTTGTTTGTTTGACTGCTCATCTCCTCTAAACTCGTTTGATTCTCGAAAACCCCAATTTCTTTAAGGACTATTCAATCTCTTTTTGTTTGTGCAACTCGTTTGTTGAAATTGCAATGTGCTTCCATTCTCTTGACTATTTTTTGGTTCTGAGTTCTTTGCATGCTTCTGAATCTTTTCTCTATTGTTAAGCACTGAAACTTGACTATCATGCCTTTTAGTTACTGCTACATGCTATTATTTTGCCACAACTTAGCCTCACATGCCTAAGGCTATGCATTCCTTTATATGTTAAATTTCCCTCTCAAAGTAGCCCTTAATTATGGGCTGACTTCAAATCTCTTTGTGTTATTCTGATTGCACTCTTGTGATTGATTCTTTCCTTATTGTACTGATTTCCCTGCTTCTCAGACCTATTTGAATGCTTGCCTTGAAATCTCGACCCCTGCCTTTCCTACTCAAGTTGATTGATTCCCTTACCTTGATTATATTGGTATTGGGTTCTTATAGACCTTTCCTTGATTAGAGTCTGATAAACTTAGCCTCTATTACATGCTATGTACCGGTATTATGCTTGAAATACTTCTTTATTAGTCATAGTCAGCCTATGTGATCTCTTTCCTTGTTTAGCACTTGCATGTTACCGTTTGATTTTTAATTCCTCAAATAAGGGAAGTCTTTGATACTGTTTAATTCTAATTGACACATGTTCCCCTAATTATTGCTGAACCACAATCCTTACCTTATTTTCTGCATGTTTTCACACTATAAATACTCCCCTCCCTTCTCTTTGAACATACACAAACACAGAACAATCTAAGTTCACAATTCACCTTCACTTATACTCTCTCTATTTCTGATACTTGCACTGCTGTGGACTATGTTTGCTTTCTTCTGCACTCTTTTGCTTCTATGCTAGTATGTCTCAATTAGTTTACATGCCTCAACAAGAATGTGTTTAATTCTGCCCATTTGTTTCTAGCATATTGTCACATGCTCCCCCCCCCCCCCCCCCCCCCCCCCC
>MU741383.1:0-34603 GCA_026770625.1 Nicotiana glauca
AACCAACAGAAATAATCATGGAGAAACATAAAAATAAAGGTCAGATATTTACCCCCTTTTTGAGACGAGAACAACGCCGCAAAAATTACCTCGATCGGAGCTCTAGAACTCAAGATATGGCTAAAATGTTAAAATTCTCGGATAAAAATAACACTGCCCAGATTTAATTTTCGGAATCACTGTTCACGCGGAATCACTGTTCACGCACGTTTCACTGTTCACCCCGCGCGGTTACTGTTCACGCGCGGGTACTGTTCACTGCTGCTACAAATTACACCAGCAGCCAATTAATTGCAACACAGTCATTTTTCACAAAAATGGCTCTAACTCCATCATACGAACTCAGAATTAGACGATTCTTGTTATTACGAGTCACAAATAATAATACAAACACAACCTTTCAATCGAAACTCAATTTTGAGTTCGTTTGCCCAGTTCAATACCCATTTCGCTCGTTAAACAATTAACTCACATATCGCGTCAAAAATCCAATCGTGACTTGATGAAATTAAACCAAAATTTCCAGATCAGTCCTATAATTCATGATTTAAATTCTGGAAGTCTCNGGACCTCAACCAAAAATACCAATACCTCCTAAACGTCATACAAACTTGTTCCAATCATCAAAACACCTCTATTAACACTAAAATCATCAAATTATAACGAATTCAAGCCTAAGTTCTTTTAAAACTTCAAAAACACACATTCAATCAAAAACCCGACCAAAACATGTCCGAATGACTTGAAATTTTGCACACATCTCCCAAATCACCTAATGAAGCTACATCAACTTCCGTAATTCCGTTCCGACCCTCGGATCAAAATTTCACCTATCAACCGGAAATCGCAAAAATACTAACTTCCGGCATTTCTAGCCTAAATGAGCTACGGGCTTCCAAAATACATTCCGAACACGCTCCCAACCCTGAAATCACCTAACGGAGCTAACAGAACCATCGAATTTCCATTCCGAGGCCGTTTTTATATAGTTCCGATTACGGACTATTTTTCAACTCTTAAGCTCTCATTTAGGGACTAAGTGTCCCAAAACACTCCAAATTCAAACACAGAACATCCCGTCAAATAAAAATAGCAGAAATGAACTTAGAGGAAGCAGTTAATAGGGGATCGAGGTGTAAATTATAAAAACGACCGGCCGGGTCGTTACAGGAATATTCCCTACCTTGATAATTTGCCAAGTATGCCGGACGTGATGCCCTCACAAAGGATGATGACAAAATTCAGTCAGCAACGTGGGATGAGTCTAGACCAGCGGTGCTGGCAAAGGGCATGTATTTCCCCGATAAAGCTTGCCTTATCAGGGCTGTAAAAATTTACAACTTAAGAGAGTGCCGTGAGATGACGGTAAGGGAGTTAACTACAGAGGTATACAAGGTTTTATTCCATGGAGACTTTATGGGTTGTCACTGGATGGTGCGTGCCAGCAAGAAGAAATCAGGGTTGTGAAAAGTGGGTAAATTTATTAGCACCCACAGATGTGAAATGGACACATTCAATGAGAATCACTTCAACCTGGATGTAGACTTGATTTCTCTTGTCTTGATTCCATATTTGGAAGTGTCAATTATGTCCAAGATTAAAGAGTGTATTACAGCCGTCCACCAGGAGTATGGTTGTACTATAACTAAAGAAAGGCATATCTCGGTCGCAAACGTGTCTTTGAACTTATTTATGGCAACGGGGATAAGTCTTTTTCATCTCTGCCCAGGTACATGGCCGCATTGTAACACTTTAACCCTGGGACTATTGTTGAATGGAGGCGTGAGTGGAGTCCGAACAGACCCGAATATATTTTCAACTCTGTGTTCTGGTCATTTAAGCCAGCAATTGATGGTTTTGTGCATTGTCGTCCTGTAATTTCCATAGACGGTACTCATGTCTATGGAAAGTATGATATTAAACTTTTGATTGCAGTTGCAGTAGATGCCAACGGACAAATATTTCCACTAGCTTTTGCCATTTGTGCCAATAAAAGCAAAGTGACGTGGACACTTTTTTTGAACCAGTTGAAGCAGCACATTATCAAACAGTGTTAAGGTATTTGTCTAATATCTGATTGACATGGTGGTATTTTAAGTTCTGTACGGCATTTGCCTGAATGACAGGAACCCTATGCATACATCCGTTACTGTGTGAGGCACCTGAAGGCCAATTTTCAAAAGAAATATCACAATAAGGCCTTGCATGATTTAATGTGGATGGTTGCAATTGAGCACCAGTAGTGCAAATTCACGAGGCTCATGGAAACGATCCGGTAGTTAGATCCACGAGCCTATACTTGGCTGATGGGACACGAGCTTCACATATGTACATTGCATGCTGATGGTGGCAGACGATGGGGAGCACTGACTACAAATGTGTCGGAGTCATTCAACGGCTTGTTGAAGTTTGCCCGTGTATTGTCTGTCACTGCCATGGTTCGCATGACATTCAAACAGATTGCGGAGAGGTTTGTTGAAAGGCATAGAGCTGCATCGACATTGATGGACAAGGGTGTTCAATTTATGCCAATACCTATGAGAAGATTTGAAAGGTACAGGAGGCAAGCACATTGATATTCATTTTTACAATACGATTACGAACGGGGTATTTTTGAAGTTAAGACCGCTATTCGTGGACACCGGGGGAATAATCTACAGACGATGAATGAAGCCAGCAGGTTGTGTTCATGTGGAAAATGGACCATCTACCACATGCCGTGCGCATATGCCTTGAAGTGATTTCAACAAGTTGGTTTAGGGGCAACCAATTATATTGATAGGCAATACAGTATTGCTGCATACGTTGACACCTATAGTGGGCAATTGCAGCCATTAGGTGCTAAGCATTATTGGCCGCCGGAACCTTTTAAAATGGTGTATAACAAGGACTATTTGCACAAGCTGCAAGTGTAAAAGAGAATGCGTATACAAAACCAAATGGATATTGGTGACACCGTTTATGCGCGTAAATATGGCATATGCTCCCAAACTGGACACGACCATCGTAAATGTCCTTCAGGTGGTATGCATGGCGGTGGTAATCCAGCTCCTGGTGCAAGTTTGCTGAATGTACCCAACTATCAAGGATACACCTAGTCTTTTATTTTCGTATTATTTTTTGTAATACGTGTATGTACTTGTGTATGTTGCAATATCTATCAAATAAAACTATATTCCACAATCTTGTTACATCTTATTTTTTAACATGACCTTTTGAATTGGGGTGCTGATATGGTTGTTCAAATATTCAACTTATTGGTGTTATAAAGAAGACCAATCTAAAAATTAAAAAAAAACCTATAAAATCAAGATATCCTTTATTATCCTTCTTAAAATTTAATATCTAAAGCATGGTATAATACTACATTTTGTGAGTTGTCTTATCGTTCCAAAAAAAGCTGAACGACTACGAAAAAGCTGTTTTTTTTTAGAAAAATTTAATATATAAAGTGTGGTATAATACTACGTTTTGTTTGTTGTCTTGTGGTTCTGAAAAAAGCTGAACCGACTGTGCAAAAGCTATTTCATTTCAGAAAAATTTAATATGTAAAGTGTGGTATAATATTACGTTTTGTGTAAAATCTTGCCTATAAATAACGGGCGCATTCTAGTTATTTTCTGCGCAATAGCAAATATTTCCATAAAAATAAAGTTTCTCTTTAACAAATGTCTCAACAACCCCCTTACGTCCCAAGGTGCGAGTGCAAAAAAAAGCATGATGCACGATTGTTGGGAAGAAGCTGTATGCCGCTACTGGGCGTGTATGAACAAGTTTTATAGGAAACCCAATGAACCTACATGCAATTTGAGGTACGGATTGATGAACCCTATCAGCAGGAATACTACAAAAACTAGTTGTATTTTCTTCATAATTTGTATATGAGGTACTAGGAAAGAGAGCGTCAATCCAAGTAAGAAGTTGAGGAGTTGAAGGCGAAACTCAAGGAGGTGGAAGAAGAAAAAAAAAAAGCTAGAAGACCAGTTCAAGTGGTTGGAGCCGAGAATACTAGGCGGTCGTGACTAAACAATGGCATGTACGTGTTGAGCATAGTAGTGTATCTTTATGTTTCCCTTGTCAAGCATTTTCATTAGTTATACTGTTTGTGTTTGTTATGTGTATCTTTAGGTTTGCTATGTTTGTGTTTGTGTTGTCATATTAAAATCAAATTGTTGTTAAATTATGTTAAAATAAAATTGTTATTAAAATAGAATTGTTGCCATTATTTACATAATGTAGTATTTTTCTTCATAGAATTGTTTAAATATTCAACTTATTGGTGATAGTAAAGAAGATCGATCTAAAAATTAAAAAAAAACTATAAAATCAAGACATCCTTTATTATCCTTCTTTAAATTTAATATGTAAAGCGTGGTATAATACTACATTTTGTGAATTGTTTTGTCGTTCTGAAAAAACTGAAATTTCATTTCAGAAAAATTTAATATGTAAAGCATAGTATAATACTATGTTTTGTGAGTTATCTTGTCGTTCTGAAAAAAGCTGAAACGACTGCGCAACAACTATTTTGTTTCAGAAAAATTTAATATGTAAAGCGTGGTATAATACTACGTTTTTTGAGTTGTCTTGTCATTCTGAAAAAAGCTGAACGACTGCGAAAAAGCTGTTTTGTTTCAAAAAAATTTAATATGTAAAGCGTGGTATAATACTACATTTTGTGAGTTGTCATGTCTTTCTGAAAAAAGCTGAACCAACTGCACAAAAGTTGTTTCGTTTCAGTAAAATTTAATATGTAAAGCATGGTATAATACTACGTTTTATGTAAAATCTTGCCTATAAATAAAGGAGCAACTCATCGTTGTATGGCGTCCAGATGAACTATCAAGTAATAACATAAAAGTGAGTATGCGCAAAACAAGTGAGTTTTTAATAAGTTTAGGTACATATTTACCTGTCTGGCCACCAGCATATCTAACACATCCCTGACAAGGGGGAGATTCTGATGAGCATCACTGCCTCGGTAGCTCCCACGCCGGAGAACCCACCTCATAGCTAGAGGGAGAAACGGAGGTGCTACAACCGGCTGTAGTGGTGGTAGAGGTGGCTGCAACGGCAGGATCCGCTCCCGGGCCCAAACCTAAGATAAAAGGTTGACGTAAAATTTAAGAATCATTTTGACTATATAGAATTCGAAGTAATGAACAGAGTATTCGAAAATGTTGTCACCTATAGAAGCGGCAGAAAACCACATATGTCTACCTGGGCGCCCATGCTAGCCCGGCACATACTCCTGTACAGGTGTGCTAGAACAGCAGCACCCTAGCTGCACTGGGGCAACTCATCTAGCTGCTGCAGATGATGCAGAAAGTGCAGACTCAATAGATTTCCCGAAGTGTTCGGGAACAAGATACTTCTAAAAGAAGGAACAATGCCAACCTCGTGTATCGGTCAATATGGAGATCCTCTGTCTCACCCGTAATGTTGGGGTGTAATACCTCCATATGCTGTCTGATAGCTATCACAGCAATGCGACTGCCCCCTCTAACTGCAGCCTTACCCTGTGGTCTGAAACCAGTATACTGCCCTAACAAATCCAAATACTGGGGACGCGTCATAGCTCTCATATAAGCCACCGCTCTATCAACGCCGTGATGAGAGACCGGTCGAGTTGCATCCGCCCAATCTCAAAAATCGTAAGGAAGCCTATAGCGTGCAGGCGATGGACTACGTGGGCATTGAAAACTCTCTCCCTCAAAAAATCCCACAAGTTGTCCAGTCTCCTGGCGCGAAAAGTCTGATCCGATAAATGTCCCTCACATACATAGGCGGACATATGGTCGCCCTGTAATAGTAATATCTGATCCGCTGCTCGTCCAGGATGCACAAACGGCAAGTCCACGTTTACTGTAATTTAAACAATATTAATTGTGTGTTTGTGTTATAATAAATTAAATAATTAATTTTTAATTAGATAGAGAAATTATCTATGGGTTCCAAGCTCGATATATGAGACCCAGTAGCACCAAGCTATCTTTAATTATTATGTGTATCATTTTTAATATTTTTAAAATTTTGTTAGTTTAATAAATTAAATAATTATTTTTTAATTAGATAGAGTAATTATCTATGGGTTCCAAGCTCGATATTTGAGGCCCAGTAGCTCCAAGTTATCCTTAATTATTATGTGTGTCAATTTTATTATTTTTAAAATTTTGTTAGTTTAATAAATTAAATAATTAATTACTATTTAATTTGACAGAGTAATTAGCTATGGGTTCCAAGCTCGATATTTGACGCCAAGTAGCACCAAGCTATCCTTAATTCTTTTATGTGTCAATTTCAATATTTTTAAAATTTTGTTAGTTTATAAATTAAATAATTAATTTTCAATTGGACAGGGTATACAACTATGAGTTCCACGCTCGATGTTTAATTTGACAACATATATTAATTTGTTAGTTCTGTAAGTTTATTTTATAAATTAAATAATTAATTTTGTAAAAGGCTCTATATTTTATAAGCAGATACTTAAACTACAGAGACTCTACGCTAAAATGCTCTATATTTTACTACGCTAAAAGGCCACTATTCTTTAAGCAAATAAATAATCTAAACTAAATAAAAAAAACAAACATATGAACATATCATTCACGAAATTACATATAAAACAGTAAAAGATATTTGTGAACAATTTCATTAACAATAAAAATTATTTCTTAAAGTTTTAGCTATTTTTTTAAATATTAATAATTTAATCCGGGTAAAAGTAACATACAAATTTAATTGCAAACATAACAAAAATCAACATGGAAACACATTCAAGAAAACAAATATGCATATGCTCTACGAGTTTCGACATAAACTAAATCGAAATACCTCGATTTATGTTTTTTGGAATATCGAAATTTAAAATTTTGACCCCGAAAGAAGGAACCCAAGGCTTGGGTTGTATGCGGGACCTACGCTCTTTACTTTTTGTGTGACGGGTGGGGCCCAAGAATTTTTTTTTTAATCGCGGAGGGTGGGGGGGGGGGAGAGGGGCAGCAGAATTGGTGGGTTTTTTTTTTTAAAGTTGTTGACTGGTTCTGTCGTGGGGAAGGAGGGTTATATTTTTTTTATAGGAAAACGCAGTATAATACTACGTTTTCCTTAAACGTAGTACTATATTGTGTTTTTCTATAAAAAAATTAATTTTTTAGTAAAACATAATATTATACTGCATTTTACTTTAACGGCTAACTTTTCATTAAAGTAAAACACAATATTATACTGCGTTTTATGTAGAAATGTAACTTTTTTTTAAACTGTATAAACGTATTTTATGTCCAAATATCCATCATTTCAGTTTCGGACTCATTCCAGAACTGTCTTCCCAACAATCAATCCACTTTGTATGAGAGTTCCTATGTATTACTCTCTCCGTTCCAGTTTATGTGAACCTATTTTTTTTTTTTTTGATCAGTTTTAAAGAAGCTTTTATAACCACACAAATACTCTCGACCCCTTTTTGACTTGATTGGGATTACAAATTTCAAAAATCTTCATCTTTAGTTAAATTTCATGCCCAGTCAAACAAATTCACATGGAGGGAAGGGAGGGAATAGTAGGTGTAATCCTCTAGTCAAACGATCACGTGCAGTCAAAAAGAAAGAAGTGTGGGAGTCGGAGAGATGAGAAATAATAGGGGGGGTTAAAAGGAGAAGACGGAAATGAATTGCAAAAGAGAGTAGAGGTATCAATCCTCGGAAGGGCATATCGATCTCTGGTCTCTCTTTTTCTGTATCGCAGAGAGCTCACTCAAACTGCCCAAGAGAGCGCAGTTGTGTTCCCCTTTTTAGCTCAAGCTACACAAGCTTCCCGCTATTTTTAGTTTATAAGCGGTTGGATGGGAAGCTATCTAAGTTATTTACGAATACAAGAAATGAACACATACAATGAACTATCTATTGGTTATTTAATCTCTGCTAGAGTATGTGGGGATCATGTTTCCCATTTCCACACTTACAGAATTAATGTGCAAGGGAGTTGACAGACTTCTTTATAAGTTCTTGTTGGACTTAGTACCCAGTTATATTGTATTTCCTCAAATAGCATATTTGTGCATGCAACTAGCTGTGAATCCACCTATCTGTAGGCTCTACGCAAAACCTGGCAAGTTGTATCTATTTAACATCATGAACAGATTCAGAGCTATACATATCATTAATACATTATAACTAGTCCAGATTATAACTCCTGGATAATTAAAGAAGCAAGAATCTACATAACATTGAACGGTGCTCCAGTATGTTCATAAGCAGACCAGGGTAATTGGCATTTTTGCAAAGCTGAATCTACGAATAAGAAGATGATCAACATAAATTACTACCATTACAACAATACAAGAGGATCTAATAAACCACCCACCATATACAACTGAAACCAGGTGAACGTTGTACCTTGCTCCCTCTTAGAGATGCTTGATAGATTTTCCATACTTGACAGATATCCTAACACGTCAATGAGACAGCCAGTGAAGAACCAGGCTAGTACTTACGCACAAGCAGTGAATAGATGCACTTTTCTGCACATAAATTTTTTCCCATACATAAACATGCATCTGCTTTAAACTTGCCACTTAATAATATCTCTTCTTGTGTAGAAACTCTATTAAATGATCTCCGCGATAAGTTTCTGAAGGGCTTCATTTGTAAGAGGAATACACAAGCAATCTTGACCATCCGAATTCCTTTTGGTTTTGATCAACTCATGGTCCTTAAATTCTGTCAGATGTGAATTCAAAGTAACTTGACTACTCACCAGGAATCGTTCTCGACATGTAGTGTACAAATTATTGATTGGCATCCCTGAGAAGAACAATGTCCAATTTAAATGAATGATGGATCTATTGCATTCAACAAACATGGAAATGGAAACAAAAATGGGGGGAACAAACGTATGAAATAACTTGCCTTCTTCATCAGAATGGGCTAATTGATGCTCCGCAAGAACTTTAAAAACATTTTGAGCATTTGGTGTCAGACTCTGTAAGACAATTGAAGCTGTCTTCACACTTTGAGCAGTGCCCCCATGAGCGAGAATGAAAGGAAAAAACATTGCTTCAACCTTGTATGGAGCAAAAGTAGGAACATGGCACCAATACCAGTTAAACTGTGTATGAACCATCTTCTTATCCCACACTGGTATATATGACATAGCCAACGTAGTAAATGTCAGACCTTTTTCTATGTGACATGCACATAATAAATACAGGAGTTCTAAAACCAGGTGTTAAGAGAGATACTAAGGAATGACAAGAAGTTGACATTTCAGCATCAGATGGTATAGTTAAGGTGCTATATTTTTATGGTCAAGCAGCAATTAGCAGAAGGCAGTAATACCTAGTAATTCTTAAACCAGGTAAAATTAGTAAAAGGCACTAATACATGCAAACTACGGAAAAGGACTTCACAAAGCACTCCCTTACACCTCTAGACATCCTCTATTATGCACACGTCCAATCATATACATGCTCACACACGCGTGCAGAAAACACTTACAAAGAGGAGCATTGACATGGTCAATGGAAGCAACCATACGGACATGAGAACAAGCAGCGATACTAGCAAGACATTGTTGGCTGTCAGAATCACGCAACCCAGGACCATCAATGTTATGAACAATGATGCAAACAAAACACTCATCTCCTATATCTGGCTTGTCTAGAAAAGCAAGAAGATCGTCCATGGCTTTGGGGTTAAATGGTTGTTGGCTTTTAGACGGATTTCCAGAGGTTGTCTTTTTTCGCAATTTTAATTGATCCCAAAGGAGCTCAGCTAGTGTTATCACCACCTGCAATAAAACATCAACGATAGCAGATCTCTTAGTATTACTAGAATGATTTTGTGCTACCAACCCGTGTATTGTGCATCTCATGCGGATCTTATCATATAATATAATAAAAGAGGGGGTGCTCATAACTGAAATAATTGTTGATATTAAGGAAGTATAATAATTAAAAAAGGTAATTACTATTGTTATATCAAGTCCCAAGCACCAGGAATCAAGTGAACTGTGTCAAAAATATGTGTTTTAAGTATTGATAGCCTCCATAACACCAAGTAAATTTTGAGACTGAAGTTTGGGCATAAGCATAACCATCATATTGGACCAGCAAATGCGAAATTTTCAGTTATTGCCCTCTCATTAAATCCAGTGGCACTGTCTTGGTATGTACCAGATAACAACTAAACTTAAAAAATTGTCACTGCTAACTTAAAAATCCATGTCAGTGAGCATGTGCTGCACTAAAGGAGAAAGTTTGCAACCAAACAACATAGCTCCATAAGCAAAAGCTCCTGTCATGATCAGTGTTCTTATAGTAATCTGTCTAACAAAAAACACGGGCCTCTAACTTTATTTTTCAGAAAATTTGCAAAGTGGAAGATCCTGGCTTTGAGACTTTCTACCCCAAAATTATTTTCTAAAACAAGGGTACCAAGCAAGCAGCACTTTTAAACAAGAAAACAATAGGGTGAATACCTGTTTAAGATTTATAGACTGGAGATACCCATTGACAACAACAACAGAATACTCAGTTAAAGATCTTGTCGCAAAATCTTCAATCAAAGCTTTCTTTGATCCAAAGCCATACATCAAAAGTGCAAAACCACACCTATCAGAGTAACAAAGAATTGGAAAGGAAAAACTTCCAGGTTTACATTTGATAGCAAATGAATACAAGGCAAATAAAAAAACTTTTCGAAAAAGCATAATGTGGAGTAAACCTATACATCAGGACACTGACCTTAGCACAAAAAGCCATTCTGAATACAAACTTTTGTAGCTATTGATCAAATCATTTACTTCTTTCTCATGTTTGGGCTCAATATTAGCTGCCACCTCTCTTAATTCCTGCATGCAACAATCATCATTGTGGACTCTCAGTAAGAAGAATTATAACTAGCTTTATCCATTATCAATTGGTCAGGAAAGATTAAAACATGTATAAGGGACACAACCATGTACAACAGGTGTAACTTGGAAAATGCATATTACCCTCATCATCGAGGGTATTGTCCACTGGCCCTTTGTTGACATTATCTTTCTTGCCTCTGTTCAATGGTCAAGTATGGATTTCCTTGATAGTTTTATTACATGAATGATCACGGCTCACATCATGAAGTAGTTCATCTCAAAATATACCTTTATGCACTTCTTGGAATGCATCAAATGAAAAGTCAGCTCTTATTTTCTCCATAATTACAAAAATCATAAATTTTGCTGAATCTCTTTTGCTTGCTCATCAATCCAAAAAGTGGTTCAGAGCAAATACTTGTGTATTCAGAGCTGTTAAGATGAATTTATGCTTATCCGTTGAAAGAGAGCGTTTAATGTCCACAGTTCCTTTTTATTGGATCATTTTGAGTTACTTCTAAATTTTCTCTAATATGATGAGGAAGATGGGTTTTGGTGATAGGTGAAAGGAATGGACGAAATTTTGTGTGCCAACTGTCATTTTTTTTTAATTTTAATCAGCGGATTCCCATTGGTTTTTTCTCCCCATAGAGGATTGAGACATGGTGATTCTTTGTGACCATACCTTTTTATTATGGTGATGGAAAGTCTCAGCAGAATGATATCTAAAGCAGTGTCACTTAACTGGTTAAGAGGGGTGGAAAATACTGGTAGTGGTAACTATAGTAATCACTTAACCGCTCCCTTATCTGCCATCACTTAACTGGCTCCTTATTGTATGCTGGTGACATTTGAATTTTGTGTGATGCAGATAAGGAGAAAATTTTACATTTGACGGGGATTATTATTGCTTTTGAACTATCTGGAATCCATATAAACCTGAGGAAGAGCAGTTTCTTTTTGGTACATGCTGACCGGCGTGCTCAGTCACTAGCAGACGCTTCGGCTTGCACGCTGGGAAGTTTTCCCACTTCTTGTTTGGGACTACCTCTTGGAGCAAAAATATAGATATAGCAGTATATGGAAAGGAGTAAATGAAAAAAGTGAGAAGAAATAATGTTCAAGGAAAAGAGAAAATCTTTCCTTTGGTGGAGGATTGACGTGATTAATAGCATACTTGATGCAATTCCGACTTATTTAATGCCATTGGTACCTATGTCAGCCAAGGTGGAAGGGCATTTAAATAGGATCTGATGCAATTTTTTATGGGAAGGTAGATTCCAGGTAAGTTTCATTTGATAAAATATGAAAAAGTTGCAATTTGTATGGAGGGAGGTGGTTTGGGTGTTAGGAACATCAGGCTCCATAATAAAGTTTGCTTTACAAATGGCTATGGAGATGAAATGACATAAAGAAAGAGCACTGCAAGGAGGTCAGCAAAGCTAAAGATGGGTTCCAGAATTATGGGGAACAGCTCACATAGTATCTCCCCATGGCACTGCAATGTGGAAACATATCAATAATCTGTGGGAGGAATTCCAAGCATACACCAGATTAAGTGTCGGAGATGGAAAGACAAGTGGCTTGTGGAAGATACATTAGCTGATTCTTTTCCTGATTTAAGTGTTGAATAAAGATTCTGCATAAAAGACTGTTGGGATGGCAGCACTTGGATCTTTCAGTTTAGAAGAAATTTCAACGATTGGGAGATTGAAAGCATAAACAGATTTCTGCAAACGACTCAGAATGTTTCACCAACAGATTCCCAGAATGATTGTTTGAGAGAAAAGGCAGCAGGGATGTCAGCTTTTCTGTCAGCTCGAGTTATCAGTTACTTGTAAAAAACATGGCTTCTCACAATAATGACTGGCCATGGATAATGGTGTCGAAGACAAAAAGCACCAACCAAAGTAGCTTGTTTCGGTTGGTGGCAGCACATGTGGCATGTCTTACGAAAGAAAACTAGCAGAGCAGAGGTATTAACTTTGTGGCTAGTGTTATTTATGTAAGAAAGAGGGTGAAACAGTTAACCACTTGCTGCTACACTGGAATTATATATGGCAAATATGGTGCGTATTTCTTAATCTTTTTGAGATCCAATGGGTTATGCCAGCAACAGGGGCGGATTTAGGGGGCGGAAGGGGGTCACACGATCCCCCTTCGCCGAAAAATTACACTGTATATATAAGACAAAATCTGTTTTTTACCTTTATATATTAAGTTTTGAATCCCCTTGACATAACCCAAATGTGTAGCTTAGTGGTCAAGGGGGTTCAAAATCTTTATAAGGTCATGTTCAATTCCCACTAGCTACAATCTTTTTTAACTTTTTTCTTTTTGAACCCCCTTTGCGGAGATCCTGCCTCCGCCACTGGCCAGCAAGAGTTAAGCAAGCTTTGAGCAGTTTCGCATATGCAGAGTGAGCAAGGAAAAGAAGAAGACCTGGATGACCATTCCTTTTATGCATAATATGGAACACTTGGCTCAAGAGGAACATAAGATATTTTGAGAATGTTTCATTTTTAAGAATATATGTAATTGAAGTAATACTGGAGTTTTTGGAATCGTTACAGATTTAAAGGGTTCATACCCAGCAAGGTCCTAGTATTATGCCCAACTGTCTTGGCACTGGCCTACTGGGCTTCTATAAGCAAACAACCTTTATTCATCAAAAAAAAGCACTTGACTAATCAAATACTATATTTTTCTTTTTATAGTTTAACTGAAGCTACCTCAAGGACTGGGAAAACAGAGAATTGTGAGTGGTAACTTAACGTGTAATGATTTGTCATCAATAATATCTTTCCTTATCAAAAAATTAACATGAAGCATTACTAATTAGTCTGGGTGTGTTTATTTCTAGTTTTCTTTGTTTCAAAAGATAAAAAGCTGCAACATGGTCAACTGACAAAAGTTGTATAATTATGTGAATATGGTTTAGGAATGCTTCCTTTTACCTTCAACCTCGATTTCTCCTCATTTTGATCTTGTTTTTGAACATTGGGTTTAACCTCCGAATTTCCTAAGGCTCCATGCAGATGCAAAAGGTTTTACATCTATGTTGCGCGGACTCTCCAAAATGTAGTCGCCCCCGTGTCGGATCCTTCAAAAATGCACTACTTTTAGAGGATCCGACACGTATCCGGCCACATTTTCGGAGAGTTCGAGCAACATAGTTTTACATTATCTCTTGCTCATTTCATTTCACAAATAATTCGGTTTCGATTTTTCTCAGTGTAATTGTTGTTTATTAGTAGCTTCATTCAAATGTTAAATCCCTTATGTATAGAGGTAATTATATTTCAAATCCTTACAAATATTTGAAAACAAACAATTCTAATGGGACTAGTATGTTTTCAATCTTAAGAATTGTTTGTTGGATTTGGAGTTTCTCATTTTCCCTAAACTCAACATATAACTATTTAAATTTGTTATCTTGAAAATTATGTGCAATAGAGAAGATAAATTAAAATGGCACTGCTAATGTACTTCTAGCTAAAATGGAATTGATTGAAATAAAGTGGATAGGACAAATGGGACAAAATTTTCTCAAATTACATTAAATAATAACAAACGGGTGAAAACTTTCTTTCTCTCTCTCACCATGCTCCCGGCGCACTGTAGTTAACCTACACCACTGTGAATACCATGGGGCCTGTACTAGGCAGAGGAAGGGGACGACCGAAATCAGTACCAGTTGTTTCGTTTGGGAGTGCAATTGGTGCAAGGATGCAGCCAGAGACATCCAAAGCAAGCGATCAAAGTACAATGTCCTAACCATGCAAGCATTGGACGAGCTTCGATAGATCTGCTGGCTAGTGAAATCAGCACACAATTAGACCTAAAGGAAAATCCAGCAACAACTCCTAAGGGATTGGGCTTGAGTACTATAACCCTAATGGAGAAATCCAATGGAACAGTAACCCCAGGGGGAGTGAGTTTACAGTGGAGATACTGAAGGAGGATTCAACTCTGAAGCGACCAATTTTGAAGAACTTAAACGAGAAGGCCATGGATCTAGAAAGCACAAGCACAAATCCTTCAGAGAATGCCCCAATGAAGGTACCATGGACAAGCCTATTTGCTTAAAACAGATGGGCAACTAATGGTATGTCTCTCTCCTACATTCTACCACAGATAGTGAATGGTCAACCCATGGCTCAACTAGTTAAATCTGAAGTAGATAAGGAAGCTGAGAAGTGGAAAAGTGCGCTTATTGTCTATGTAATAGGAGAGGTACCTGGTTTCAATGTGATGAGTCAATATATAAGGAAAACTTGGACAAATGTAGCTGTCCCGGATCTGTTTCTGCATGAGGGAGGCTACCATGTGGTAAAATTTCAATGTGTAAAGGACATGAAGGAAATCTTCTATGGAGGTCCCTACACTCTCAGCAATAGACCTTTGATTCTGAAGGTTTGGACACAACTTTGATTTTAAAAAGGAATTCCTCACAAACATTCCTTTATGGGTAAGTTTCCAAACCTTCCTATGCGATGCTGGAGTAGTGATTCTCTGAGTAGAATTGCAAGTCTCATTGGTACACCAATTTTTGCAGATGAATGCACCTCAAAACAATCTCGGATTTCATTTGCTAGGATGTTGATACAGGTGAATGCAACTAAGGCACTCTCTGAAGAAGTTGCCGTGATGGAACCAACATGGGAGGTTTTTCAGCAGAGCGTCATTTATGATTGGAAACCTGCATTTTGTGACCAATGCCTCACTCATGTAAAGTCCAACCACAACCTGACCAGCAACATCCAGAAGTTCATTGACAAAAGAGAGGCCCAAAAAGAGTGGAACAAGTATAGGGAACTAAGAATCCAAGGGACAAACCTATCTTAGGTAATGGGTAAATGCAACATAAGCAAGATCAAGGCATACAAGGCAATGATATGCAAACAAAGGTGCATACTCAGCATACTGCTATCCTTAAAGATGTAAATGCCCAAACAATTAAAGAGGATGAAATGGCAAAAGCTGCAAAGAGTAAAGGAAAGGCTACAATACCCCAAAGTCCTCCACTGGACTACACCACTTAGAAATTCTTTTGAGATACTCAGTGCAGAGGAGCACAGAAGTGATAACACCATGCCTCCTCCACTGGACTACACCACTTAGAAATTCTTTTGAGATACTCAGTGCAGAGGAGCACAGAAGTGATAACACCATGCCTCCTCCACTGGACTACACCACTTAGAAATTCTTTTGAGATACTCAGTGCAGAGGAGCACAGAAGTGATAACACCATGCCTCCTCCACTGGACTACACCACTTAGAAATTCTTTTGAGATACTCAGTGCAGAGGAGCACAGAAGTGATAACACCATGCCTCCTCCACTGGACTACACCACTTAGAAATTCTTTTGAGATACTCAGTGCAGAGGAGCACAGAAGTGATAACACCATGCCTCCTCCACTGGACTACACCACTTAGAAATTCTTTTGAGATACTCAGTGCAGAGGAGCACAGAAGTGATAACACCATGCCTCCTCCACTGGACTACACCACTTAGAAATTCTTTTGAGATACTCAGTGCAGAGGAGCACAGAAGTGATAACACCATGCCTCCTCCACTGGACTACACCACTTAGAAATTCTTTTGAGATACTCAGTGCAGAGGAGCACAGAAGTGATAACACCATGCCTCCTCCACTGGACTACACCACTTAGAAATTCTTTTGAGATACTCAGTGCAGAGGAGCACAGAAGTGATAACACCATGCCTCCTCCACTGGACTACNGGAGCTCAGGAATTACCTCAAAAATGCCAAAATCTACTTAGCAGGATTAGTGGAGACAAGACTTGAGCAACATAATGCTCAGAAGATTCTTAAAAGCATAGCCCCTGGTAGGGGATTCTACAATAACTATCAAGAAGCACCTAATGGTAGAATATGGTTAATGTGGGATGAGCAACTCTGTGAACTTGTTAGTTGTTACTAATTATAGCCCAGCTGATTCACTATAAAGTTTACAGACAAAATTATTGCAATTGAGCAACCGGTGACAATGATTTATGGCTTTAACATTGTGGAGCAAAGACTATCCTTATGGGCTGCACTGAACACATTAAGGCCTTCGATCAACCTCCCTTGGTTGGTGAGTGGAGACTTTAATGCCGTACTCTACTCCACAGATAGAGTAGGAGGAAACCCCATCAATGTTTCTGAGACCAAAGACTTTGAAGATTGTATACTCAACTTAGGACTAAATGAGCTACATTGGAGTAGTCAGTATTATACCTGGTCTAATAAACAAAAGGGTCTTGATAGAGTGTGTAGTAGAATTAATAGAGCCTTGGGTAATGGAGATTCGATGCTATGCTAGGGCCACATTAAAGTGGAATATGATGTTCCATTTATTTCAGATCATTCTCCAATATTACTTCACTTGAAATCTATACCCAAATCACCCAAGACTCCCTTCAGATTCTTCAACATTTGGACTGAACATAGCCAGTTTGAGTTAATTGTGAAGGAGGTGTGGCGGAAACAATTAGATAACAATCCTATGAAGAATATATGGATGAAGCTGAAGGCCTTGAAACCTTTGTGCAAAAAGCTCAATAAAGAGGAGTTTAGCTACATCACACAGAAAGTTGAGGTTACCAAACATTAACTGAGAAGTATAGAAGAACAACTAGCCCAACAATATACAGATGCACTGATGATAGAAGAAAAAGAGACAGCTCAAGACTTGGAAAAATGGTCCTCAATAGAGGAAAGTGTGATGAGACAGAAATCTAGAATTAGATGGATCAAATTGGGTGACGCTAACACCAAGTATTTCACAACAGTAATCAAGGAGACAACAGTCAAGAAACAAATAGTGGAGCTCAACAAACTTACAGGAAATAAGATCAATGACCCAAAGGCTATTAGTGATGAAATTATCACCTTTTATAGAAGCCTAATGGGGACATCAGCCAAGGAGCTACCTGCTATTAACAGGTTGATCATGCGACAAGGACCAAAGTTGACTCATGAACAACAATTGGCATTGTGCAAGGAAGTTAGAACTACTGAAATTTATGACAGCTTATGCTCGATTGGAGATGACAAGGCAACTGGAGTTGATGGGTACAATGCAGTCTTTTTCAAGAAGACATGGCACATAATCAAGAAAGAGATAAACTAGGTTGTACGACAAGGAAGCTATACAGAGCACTTAACTGTACTGCCCTCACATTGATACCTAAGTCTGAGAATCCACTCACAGTAAAGAATATAGGCCAATAGCCTGCTGCACTGTCCTATATAAAATTATATTAAAAGTTTTAGCATCAAGATTACAAAAAGTGATGCCTGATATTATCTATGAAGCACAGCAGGCTTCATACAAGGGAAGAAAATAGGTTATAACATCATATTGGCTCATGAACTCGTCCAGGCCTACAATAGGAAGCATGTGTCTCCTAGGTGTATGATCAAAATTGACTTTCAAAAAGCTTATGACACAGTTGAATGGTGCTATCAGGAGCAGGTATTGGAAAGATTGGCTTTCCCCAAAAAAATCATCGCTTGGATTATGGAATGCCTTAAGCAATGAACTACTCTATCTTGGTTAATGGTGAACCAACTGAACCTTTTGATGCTGCAAGGGGCTTGAGACAAGGGGATCCCATGTCCCCTTTCCTATTTGCTATAGCAATGGAGTATCTTAGTAAGCAATTGAACAGCTTGAAGAATGAAAAGACTTCCAGATTTCATCCAAAGTGTGCAAAGATGGGGATTACACATTTGTCCTTTGCAGATGATCTATTACTCTTTGCCCATGGAGATGTAGGGTCTGTACACCACCTTCATCAATGTTTTCAGCAATTCTTCTCTGCCTCAAGCTTACAAGCTAATCTAGGCAAAAGTTCATTGTATTGTGGAGGAGTGATACAGGCAGAAAGGGACAGAATCTTGCAGCTGTTGGAATATGTCTATGGGGACCTACCTTTCAAATACTTAGGTGTACCTTTGTCAACTAAGAAGCTGACCATTGCACAATGGCAGCCTCTTATCCAGAAGATTGTCAAAAGAATCTCCTCATCGACTCCTAGGAAATTATCCTACGCTAGAAGGATCCAATTGGTTAAATCAGTCATCTATGGTAGCCAAGCATATTGGTCTCAGCTTCTCATGATCCCAGCCAAGGTATTGGACATAATTGATGCATATTGTTGCAGCTATGTGTGGTCAGGTGTCAATACTATAAATAAGAAGGCTTTGATTGCCCGGGAAAAGGTTTGTTCTCCTAAATCAGCACGTGGACTTAACCTTATGAATCTACGGATTTGGAACAAGGCAGCAGTAGTAAAAACCTATTGGGACTTAGCACATAAAACTAACAGGTTATGGATTCGATGGATTTATAGTTACTACATTAAGGGACATCAATTTGCTAGTATGAAGGTGCCACAAAGTGCATGTTGGATGATTCAGAAGATTTTTGATGCAAGAGATATCATGCTGCAAATGTACCATTCTGCTCCAGGGAAAAACTTGATTAAACAGACTTACTTGCAGCTTTTAGGAGATCTCCCAAGAATACCATGGAAATGCCTAATGTTCTCCAACGAAGCTAGACCTAGAGCAAGATTTACCATGTGGCTTCACTTGCATGAAAGGCCACTTACTGTTGATAGATTAGCGAAATGGGGACTCAACGGGGAACTAAGTGTAGCCTATGTCAAGAGCGCAATGAGACAAATGAACAACTTTTTGTTCAATGTAGTACCTCAATGGGACAAGGTTCTGCTATGGGGAAAGAAGAATGCACTATTTCCAAACGCATGGAATCAATATCAACACTGAATTATTGAGAATGCCAAGGGGAAATCAACAACTGCCCAGGTCTTCAAATTGTTATATACTGAAACAGTGCAAGCTATTTGGATGGAAAGGAATCACGGGATATTTGAGCAAAAGAACAAAGATTGGAGTGCCATTGCAAAAGAGATAGCCTTCATGTGTTGTGCTAGATCATCTGTTAGAACTAGGAGCTATTTTCAGACTTATATGTTCTAAATTTCTCTAAGTGTACAGATAGAGGTATGGATAGTCTTTCTTGTTTTCTTGTCTTTAGATAGTTAGTTGAGTTAACTAACTATGGCTTTGTAAAGTTTATCTTTGGTGATTAATAAAAATCTTAATTACCAAAAAAATAAAATAATAACAATACACTTATACAAGCCATCCAATATCTTTTGTTCTAGCTAATATATCGGAAAAAATGAAGAAATACTTTTTTTCTCCATTTCTTCTCATTTTTACTGGAAGTAAACTATACAAAATACTATAAAAGAAGAGTTTTTAAAAAAGGACAGCCAACCTAACGCAAGTATTAGGGGTCGGCTCAAACCGGTGACCTATACGCCACATGGACAAGGACAGCCTTGCAGTAAACAAATTTTAAACAATTTAGGTAAAATCAATTCGAGCCATATATACAATTAAACAATTTAAAAAAAGAAGTATTCTACATTAAGTTTGCGACCCCTGATTAGGAGCAATGGTACTTCACATAGTCCACC
This sequence comes from Nicotiana glauca, assembly GCA_026770625.1. Classification (NCBI taxonomy): domain Eukaryota; kingdom Viridiplantae; phylum Streptophyta; class Magnoliopsida; order Solanales; family Solanaceae; genus Nicotiana; species Nicotiana glauca. The sequence goes on from MU741383.1 coordinate 20,385, forward strand.
TTAGTTGAGATGTAGCAACCAATAATATAAACAGATGAGAAATTAGAAAGTAAACACAGACCTCTTCGTCCACAAGATCGATTTCGGAGAGCTTACGAGCTGATTTTTTCCGAGAAGAGCCCACTTCTTTTGCAAGGAAATAGTTTCTTGAAAACCCAAACTCCTCTTCCTCAATCTCATCCGCATCCATTTCCTCAGACCCAGAGAATCTCAAACACTAAGACTTTGTTCAATAAACAAGCACAATCTCAAAGAAATGCGTTTTTTCTTTGTATTTCTTCTCCTAGAGCGAATAGCAGATAGTTGTGGGTGTGTTTCTAATTCAAGTTAATAATTTAAAAGTCCGTTTGGATCAGCTTATTTAGAATAGCTGATTTAAAATATAATCAGTTATGTTTTTTAATAAAAATATTAAAATTAATAATAAGTAGCTGAATAACTGGGTATACAAGAGTTTTATTTTAAAAAGAAGTATTTTAGGGATAGAATAGTAAATATTTTGGTCAAATTTAAAATGCTTATAAACTGAAATTTGATAAGTTGAGGGATACCAACTTATAACTTTTGGCTTATTTTTGTCTTATAAGCACATAACTTATAAGTACTTTTAATTTTATTAAATGTGTAAATAAGTCAAAAAGTATTTATAATCCAATTTGACTAGCTTATAAGCTTAGCCAAACCCAGTGCAAATGTAGGAGACATAACGAGGGAAAAGCCGCTGCTCTTTAAAGTTTAATCTATTTTCTCTTTCCTCAATTCTTTTATTCTTTCTCTGGAAAAGGGCTATTCCTGCCCATGTACTATTAAATATTACTATTTGTTCCCCGTTATACTATTCAACACTTCTTTTCCATGCCGTTAGTGATATTAATATATATACCCTTTAATTAACGGGGCCAACTAGAACGTACACGTGACACAATCTTAAGGCATCAGACCTTTTCTTTTCTTTTTTTAATTTGCATTTGGGGATGAATTAAAACACCCGATGTCAACCCACTTATTGACCCAATCCGAAACCCATTAACGGGTTAAATTAAATACCCCCTCCAACCCGTTTATTTCAGTCGTTTCACCCAAGCATAACATCAATCCTTTCTTCTTCTTCATCCATTCCCAAATCTTAGGGTTCTTCAATCTCCTATGGTGTAAAGGTACTATCTTCAAGCAAAGCGATACATTCATTAGTGTTAGCCTATATTGTTGTAGTAATGTGTCTTTAGGTAGCGTTTATTTTATAGGTTTAATCTGGTCGATTCTAATAACGTTTTTTTTATTTTATCATTTTTATTTAGGGATTCGTGTATGGGTTGTTTTTTTATGGTTATTACTGCAATTTCTAATTATTCTAATGCAACTTTTGGCTTTTTCTTTACAGGCCAAATTTGATTTTACTGCATGTGTCATAATATTACTTACTAGCGGTCATGATTGTGGGGTAATCCGATTATTTTAGTTTTTATTGTGAAAATCTTTGTTTTGGTTGATATGCTGGTCCCATTTTTTCTTTGTTTCTGTTTTTCTTTGGGTCGTTTAGGGTTTTGGAGATGGTTTTATGGCTATGGTGGTTTAGGTTATGTGAAATTTTTGGTTTTTTTTTCTTTTATGTTTTTTATATTTTTTTTATCTAATCTTTCATTATGTTATTTAATCTCACATTTCTAATATGGTTAATCTGGACATAATATTCAATTACAGTGGGGAGTGGAGTAGAGAACCACAAGTGAAGTATGCTAAGAAGCTATTGCACACTTGGACATGTTATGACCCTGACCACCTTTCATATAAAGACATTGTGATTGAGTTTTGCAATGAATTAGGGTTTATTGATGTTCAATAACTTATTATTTTTTCCCCTTCTGGTAGCTACTATGAAGTTGAAGGGATAGTGGTATTAGGTGTTTGTTAGATATGGTTGGTACTGATAGCTACAATTATAATGTTATTAATTGATTTGCTGTTGAGGAATGTGAGATGTCAGTCCAAGTACCTAATACTACTCAATATGATAAGGTTGTAGTACATGATTATGAGGCTGCTACTGACTGTAGCTCAACTGAAGGTGAGGATAGTGATGAGTATGATTCTGAGTCTTCAGAATATGAAAGTGATGAACTAGATAGTATTGCAACTCAAAGAAACATGAGCATTACTGAAATTGAATGATTATAAGGAACTAGACAAGAGTATGACCTTCAAGGACATCTCTGAAGCTAGGAAGTGTCTAAAACTCTATGCTATGGCAAATAAGAAAGAGATGGTTCTTAAGAAAAGTGACACAACAAGACTTAGGTATGAGTATCAAACTGGCTGCCTATTTGTTTGTTTAATCTCTAAAGATGGAAATTATCCAGGGGTAAGAATCAAGACCTTAAACCAACATCATGAATGCTATATTGCTTATGATAATAGCATTGTTAACTACTCTACCATTGCATATTATTTTAAGAAGAAGTTACAAAATAATCCAAAATATAAAATGAAAGAGATAAGGGCTGATCTCAAAGATTTATTTTGAGCTGAATGTTAGCCATGGAAAATGCAAGAGGGCAAAAACATTGATTATTAATAAGCTACAAGGAAGCTTTAAAGATAAGTATAATAAGCTAGAGGCATATGCCAATGAGTTGCAAAAAAATAATCATGAAAGTGATATAGTTATTAACTTGTCAAAAGATGCACTAGCTGAAGGTAAGAGAAGATTTTTAAGAATGCATATCTGTTTCAATGCATTGAAGATCGGTTTTAAGGCTGGTTTGAAGGCTTTCATTGGATTGGATGAGACATTTCTTAAGGGAAAAGCTAAAGGACAGCTTCTAGCTGCTGTTGGTCAAGACTCAATGAACCATTTTTATCCTATTACATGAGCTGTAATGGACAAAGAAACAAAGAATACTTGGGACTGGTTTTTGGGATTGCTAAAAGGGTCATTGAACCTACAGAATGGAGAAGGATACACTTTCATCTCAGATATGCAAAAGGTACTTTTCATACTACTGTCTTATGTTCTTGTTCATAAATGTTTTCTGTTTTTCCTATAACTGGTTTCTGTTTTTGTTCATTGTTATTTTCTGTTTTTTTCCATAACTGTTCACTATTTTCTATTTTTCCTATAACTGGTTTCTGTTTTTTTCATAGTTTTCAGCATTGTTTCATGCTTTTTTCATATTTCATTTCTGCTGTAAGCTACTGTTTTTATATCTTTTTTGTTTTTCTATTTGGATCATGGTTTGTATGGTCTGATTGAGGAAATGAGAACAACACTTACTGAAGCTAAACATCGATATTGTGTTAGACACATTGACGCTAACTGGTGTAAGAGATGGAGATCTGGGGAGATGAAGAAGCTTCTATGGTGGTGTTCCTGGAGCACTTATGAGGAGGATTTTTAAGACCAATTGAAGAATATGGGGGATATGGATGAAGATGTTATGAGGGATTTGCTACATTATCCTCCCTAGTCATGGTGTAGAGCTTATTTTGACACTGTGTGCAAGAACATGACAGTGGTTAATAACTTCACAGAGTCATTCAATGCTTGGATCTTGGATGCAAGGTATAAACCAATAATCAAGATGTTGGAAGATATTAGAGTTAAGGTCATAATAAGGTTATGACCTTACGGAGAGAACATGAAAATCAAGTGAAGTCATTGACTCAGGACTTCAGTCCACAAAGCATGAAATTGTACGCTGATTATTTGAAGATTGCTCACAGATGTGTGGTTCACTTTAATGGAGATGCTGGTTATGAGATTAGAGAAGGAGCAGATGAACATACTGCCAGAATGGAAGTGAAGCAATGTAGTTGCAGGCAATGGCAACTCTAAGGAATACCATGTCCTCACACAATCAAAGCATGTATATATAAGAGGAATGACCCTCTGGAGCAAATGCATTGGTGGTATAGCAAAGATGCTGCTCTAAAGATATATTCACATAAATTGCAGCTTGTCAGGGGTGACAAATTCGGGAAAATAGACCCATCACAGCCTGTCAGGGGTGACAAATTCTGGAAAATTCTGGACCAGATTTGGTGAAGTTAGCTGGCAGGCCTAAGGTAAAGAGAAATAGGCACAAAGATGAGGCAAGCAAGAGACAAGGTGAATGGTCTGCCTCAAGGAAAGGGAGAACCATGAATTGCAGCAATTGTGGAGAACCAAATCATAATACAAGAGGGTGTACAAAGGTGATTATTACTACTATAAGTCTTTAACATTAAACTTTATACTATTTAACACTTTGTATTTTGTTTATGACAGCCATCTAGTGCACAATCTAAAGGAAAATAGACATTGAAAAGGAAAAGAACTATAGATTATGAAGACATTGATGAAGAGATACCATTATCAGGTCCCCAACAATCTCCAAATACTCAAGCCTCCAGCAGTCCACTTGTGTTCATTCCAACCCCAACTGTTTTTATGTCATTTCATATCTAAGAGATGTTGCTAGTAGGAGAACTTTACCCCCACAATTTGCAGATGAAGAAGACCCTGCTATAAGGCCAAAACTTATTTCAGAGGCAAGGACAAGGCTTCAAGTGAGACAAGAACCAAGTCTTCCATCTGTGTCAAGAGTTATCCCCGTAAGAGGTGGTTCAATTGGTGTGAATGATCCTTCAAATCTACAATACTCACCAAGAGGACTCGCATGGAAGGGAAAAGATGTTGTAAGTAGCAACTAGTTAGAGATGCAAGCTCAGAAAAAATTGAAAAACTGTAAGCAAGAAAGGGAAAGAAGAGTCCTATGTTGGGGTAATGGGAAATAGGTTTTTGGAGTAATGGTTTAGGACTTAGTTATGGCTTTGGCCAGTACATTTATTGCTACTATTTTTTTACTAGGTTGGTGATGACAATTGGATGCCATAGTATGACTTAGGTGGTAACTTCTTTTGGGGTTATAATATGGCATCTGTAGGTCAATTGAACTGTACCTTAACAGTTAACATTATAAATTAATGATTTAAATGTCATGTTATATGTATCAAGCAGTTTTAGCTATTGTTGAACAAACTCAGTTTATGTCATTGTGACGACCCAGCCGATCGTCTTAAGAATTAACACCCCGATCCCCTATTAACTGCTTCCCCTAAGTTCATTTATGCTATTTTGGTTTGCCGGGACGTTCAGTGTTGGGTTTCGGAGAGTTTGGGACACTTAGTCCCTAAATGAGAGCTTACGTGTTGAAAAATGGTTCATAGTCAGAAAAGTGTGAAGACGACCTCGGAATGGAAATCCGATGGTTCTGTTAGCTTTGTTAGGTGATTTCGGGCGTGTTCGAAATGCATTTTGGGAGTCCGTAGCTCATTTAGGCTTGAAATGCCGAAGTTTAAATTATGAAGTTTCTCGTCCGATCGTGAGTTTTTGATTCGAGGGTCAGATTGGAATTTTAGAAGTTGAAATAGCTCCGTCATGTCATTTGGGACGTGTGTGCAAAATTTTAGGCCATTCGGACACATTTTGGTTAGGTTTTTGATCGAAAGTGTATTTTGATGTTTGAAGTTCTTAGGCTTAAATCTTTGATTAATTCGGGTTTCCGGTGTTGTGTAAGGTGTTTTAAGGATTGGTACAAGTTTGAATAGGGTATTAGCTGTTATTGGTGCTATTGGTTGAGGTCCCGGAGGCCTCGAGATGATTTCGGGTGGTTAACGGAAAGATTGGAGGAGTGTTGCAGCAGCTGAACTATTGCTGCTTCTGGTATTTTTGCATCTGCAGCTTGGGAACCGCAGATGCAGCGCCGTAGAAGCGGCTAAAGGGTCGTAGAAGTGGCTTTTCTCTTGTTCCTCAGAAAATCGCAGAAGCGGAGCCGCAAAAGCGACTCAGGCATCGCATATGCGGACTCTAGTGTTTCCTTTGTTTTCGCAGAAGCAAAAGTTTTTCCGCATATGTGGTTTCGCACCTGTGACGTTTTTATCGCAGATGCGGTCCCTGGGCTAGTTATTGAAAATCACAGAAGCGGTAGAGTTTTCGCAAAGGCGGGACCGCAGATGCTATCCCTTGTCCGCAGAAGCAAAAATCCCTGTTCAGAAATAGAGATTTCGAGGGTTAGTTTTCAAAAGTTAGAAAAATCAAATTGAGCTCAGAAGAGGGCGATTTTGAGAGGGTTTTGAAGAGGAGATTATTGGGTAACATTTCTGTAATCCCTTCTAGTTATATTTCATCATTATGTAGTTAAATCCATCACTAAAATTCGAATTGAGGATCAAAATTTGGAAAAATTGGGTAAAACTTCGTATGCTAAACTATTGAGTTTTGAGTGGGTGTTTGACCTCAGATTTGGGAGATTTTTATATGGTTAGACTTGTGAGAGTACGAGGGTTCTGAAAATGTAAAAGTTATTCGATTCTGAGACATTGACCTGAAGGGCATTTTGGTCATTTTACCTAAATTTGCATCTTAGCTTTAAATTAAATAGTAAAATTGGTTGTTTGAGGTGTTATTTACGATATGTGATTGAATTTAATAGATTTGGGCCATTTAGAGTCAGATACTCATGGCAAAGACGTGGTTTCTAGTTGATTTTTGAGCTGGTTCGAGGTAAGTGGCTTGTCTAACCTTGTGTGGGGTACCTCTCCCCTTAGGATTTGTTATTTGGTATTTGAGTGCCTTGTACGCGAGGTGATGAGAGCGTACATGAGCTAATTGTTTAAAACCATGTTTTTACTTAAGATATTGAGATTGAGTTTTACTTAAAATCCTAGTACTATCTGTTGCTTGTCTTTTGTACTTCATTTCTGAATATCATCTGGGTGTGGTTGCGTATTTACATTGGGACTATGGATGTGGGATTCTGGTAGCTCCCCCCTTGTTTGTTTACTTTGGGACTACGAGTTAGATTCCCAGTAGATCCCCCTACACTTTTACTTTGGGACTACGGGTTAGATTCCCGGTAGATCCCTCTCTGCACATTGATATTTGGACTACGGGACGGTATCTCGGGATCCATTGGATTTATACATATGATGGACTATGGGACGGTATCCCGGGCAATCCACTGGACAGTTGAGAAAAGGACTGCAGGACGGTATCCTGGGAAATCCTCGTTGTTACCATTTGATATTGAGTTGTACATATTCCGTGTTTACTCTGTTCTTTGTGTAGTTTTTATTGCCCTGTTTAACCTGTCTATTCTCACTTCTGTACTCATTATTACTATCAAGTTTCATATTGTTAAACTCATATTATGTTGTTTGACCTTAGTAGGGCCCTGACCTTCCTCGTCACTACCTAACTGAGGTTAGGCTTGGCACTTACTGAGTACAGCTGTGGTGTACTCATGCCCCTTCTGCGCATTTTTTTTCTACGGTCCAAATATTATGCTATTGTTGCTTGTACTGAGGTTGTTACCTCCAACTCCGTCATTACAGGTATTATACTTGCTTGTCATAGAGAGGCATCGGTTCTATTCGATCCGGGATCTACTTATTCTTATGTGTCTTCATACTTTGCTCCGCATTTGGGTGTGCCTCAGGATTCTTTGAGTGCCCCCGTTTATGTTTCTACTCTTGTGGGGGATTCTCTTGTTGTGGACCGTGTATCGGTCATGTTTGGATACTGTTCGTGGTTTTGAGACTAGATTGGATTTATTGTTACTTGGTATGGTCGATTTTGACATTATTTTGGGCATGAACTGGTTGTCGCCCCATTTTGCTATTCTTGATTGTCACGCCAAGACTGTGACACTGGCTATGCCAGGTATTCCGCGTATTGAGTGGAGTGGTACTTTAGATCACACCCCCAGTAGAGTTATCTCTTTTCTTAAAGCTCAACGTATGGTTGAGAAGCGGTGTGCCGCGTATTTAGCTTATGTGAGAGATGTCAGTGCTGATATCCCTTCTGTTGATTCAATTCCAATGGTACACGATTATCCCGATATGTTTTCTAGCTGATCTTTCGGGCATGCCGCCCAATAGAGACATTGATTTTGGCAATGATCTGTTGCCGGGCTCTCAACCCATTTCCATTCCTCCGTATCGTATGGCTCCTCCTGAGTTGAAGGATCAGTTGCAGGAATTGCTTGGTAAGGGTTTTATTCGACCCAGTATTTCACCGTGGGGTGCTCCTGTCTTGTTTGTGAAGAAGAAGGATGTATCTATGCGTATGTGTATTGATTATCGACAGTTGAACAAGCTTACAGTGAAGAACCGTTATCCTTTGCTTTGTATTGATGATCTGTTTGACCAGCTTTAGGGCGCACATATGTTTTCTAAGATTGACTTGCACTCAGGTTACCATCAGTTGAAGATTCGGGAGCCAGATATCTCGAAGACTGCCTTCAAGACTCGGTATGGCCATTATGAGTTCCTTGTTATGTTATTTGGGCTGACCAATTCCCTGGCAACTTTCATACATTTGATGCACAGTGTGTTCAGACCATATCTTGACTCTTTCGTTATTCTTTTTATTGATGTTATTCTGGTGTATTCCCGGAGTCGGGAAGATCATAAGCTGAACCTGAGGACCGTGCTTCAGACCTTGAGGGAGAAGAACTTATATGAAAAGTTCTCAAAATGTTAGTTTTGGCTGAGTTCTGTGGCATTCTTAGGCCATGTGATTTCAAGTGAGGGTATTCGTGTGGATCTGAGGAAGATAGAGGTCGTACAAAGTTGGCCCAGGCCATCCTCAGCTACAGAGATTCATAGTTTCCTTGATTTGGCGGGCTACTACCGTTGTTTCGTGGAGGGATTTTCATCGATTGCGGCCCCTATGACTAGATTGACCCAGAAGGGTGCCCCATTTCAGTGGACAAAGGAGTGTGCGGTGAGCTTTCAACAGCTTAAGACAACTTTGACTAAAGCCCCAATTTTGATGTTGCCTACTAGTTCGGGGTCTTATACTGTCTATTGTGATGCCTTGAGAGTTGACCTTGGAGCGGTGTTGATGCAGGACGGTAGGGTGATTGCCTACGCGTCCAGACAGTTGAAGATATATGAAAAGAATTACCCTGTCCACGACCTTGAGCTAGCTGCTATTATGCATGCCTTGAAGATTTGGCGTCATTATTTTGTATGGTGTGCATTGTGTGATCTATACTGACCATCGGAGCTTGCAGCACTTACTCAATCAAAAGGATCTAAATATGCGTCAGAGGAGGTGGTTAGAGTTGCTGAAGGATTATGATATCACTATCTTGTATCACCCCGGTAATGCTAATGTGGTGGCGGATGCCTTGAGTCGTCGGGTAGAGAGTTTGAGGAGTTTGGCATATTTACCAACTTCAGAGAGGCGTATGGCGATGGATGTTCAGGCCTTAGCCATCCAGTTTGTGAGATTGGATCTTTCGGAGCTCAGTCGGGTTCTAGCTTGTGTGGTTTTTCGGTCTTCCTTATTTGATCGTATCAGGGAGCAGCAATATGAAGACCCTCATTTGCTTGTCCTTAAGGACAAGGTTCAGCGTGGAGATGCCAGAGATGTGACCATCGGAGATGATGGGGTATTGAAGATGTATGGCCGAATTTGTTTGCCCAATGTTGATGGGCTTCGAGAGTTGATTCTAGTAGAGGCCCATAGTTCGCGGTATTCCATCCATCCGGGTGCCACGAAGATATATCAGGACTTGAGGCAACACTATTGGTGAAGGCGGATGAAGAAAGATATAGTTGGTTATGTGTCTAGATGCCTCAACTGACAGCAGGTGAAGGATGAGCACCAGCGCCTGGGTGGGTTGCTTCAGCAGATAGAGATTTCGGAGTTGAAATGGGAGCGCATCACCATGGATTTCGTATCTGGACTCCCATGGACCTTGGGGAAGTTTGATGCTATTTGGGTTATTGTGGATCGGCTGACTAAGTCCGCTCATTTCATTCCTGTGTGTACCACTTATTCATCTGAGCGATTGGCGGAGATTTATATCCGGGAGATCGTCCGTCTGTATGGTATTCCAGTTTCTATTATTTCGGACAGAGGTACTCAGTTTACAATACGATTCTGGAGAGCCGTGCAGCAGGAGTTAGGCACTCGGGTGGAGTTGAGCACAACATTTCACCCCCAGACGGACGGACAGTCCGAGCGCACTATTCCGATTCTTGAAGATATGCTCCGTGCATGTGTGATTGAGTTTGGAGGGTCTTGGGATCATTTCTTACCATTGGCGGAGTTTGCTTACAACAATAGTTATCAGTCTAGCATTTAGATGGCGCCGTATGAGGCTTTATATGGTAGGAGGTGTAGATCTCCGGTGGGCTAGTTTGAGCCGGGTGATGCCAAGCTATTGGGCACAAAGTTGGTTCAGGACGCATTGGAGAAGGTTAAGATGATTCAGGATAGACTCCATACAGCCCAGTCCAAATAGAAGAGCTACCCAGATAGGAAGGTTCGTGATGTTTCATATATGGTTGGTGAGCGGGTTTTGCTTCGAGTTTCGCCTATGAAAGGTGTCATGAGGTTTGGGAAGAAAGGAAAGTTGAGTCCGAGGTTTATTGGCCCTTTTGAGATCTTGAGGCGAGTTGGGGAGGTTGCCAATGAGCTTGCCTTACCTCCCAATTTGGAAGGAGTTCATCCGGTATTTCATGTTTCGATGCTTCAGAGGTATCACGGTGACCCTTCGCACGTGTTGGATTTCAGTTCAGTCGAGTTGGACAAGGATCTATCCTATGTTGAGGAGCCAGTGGCTATATTGGACAGGCAGATCAGAAAGTTGAGGTCGAACATAACTTCTGTAAAGGTTCAATGGCGGGGTTAGCCGGTCGAGGAGGCGACTTAGGAGTCCGAGCAGGATATGCGCAGCAGTTACCCTCATCTTTTCACTACTTCAGGTATGTTCTCTACGCTCGTTCGAGGACGAACGAATGATTAAGTGTAGGAGGATGTGATGACCCGGACGATCGTCTTAAGAATTAAAGCCCCAATCACCTATTAACTGCTTCCCCTAAGTTCATTTCTGCTATTTTGGTTTGTCGGGATGTTCGGTGTTGGGTTTCAGAGAGTTTGGGACACTTAGTCCCTAAATGAGAGCTTAAGTGTTGAAAAATGGTCCGTAGTCAGAACAGTGTGAAGAAGACCTCTGAATAGAAATTCAATGGTTCTGTTAGCTTCGTTAGGTGATTTCAGGGTTGGGAGCGTGTTCGGAATGTGTTTTGGGAGTTCGTAGCTCATTTAGGATTGAAGTGCCAAAGTTTGAAGTTTCCGGTCTGATAGTGAGTTTTTGATCTGAGGTTCGGATTGGAATTTTAGAAGCTGCAGTAGCTCTGTCATGTCATTTGGGACATGTGTGCAAAATTTCAAGCCATTCGGATGCGTTTTGGTTAGGTTTTTTATCGAAAGTGTATTTTGATGAAAATTGAAGTTCTTAGGCTTAAATCTTTGATTAATTCGGGTTTTCAGTGTTGTGTAAGGTGTTTTAAGGATTGGTACAATTTGAATAGGGTATTAGGTGTTATTGGTGCTATTGGTTGAGGTCCCATGGGCCTCGGGATGATTTCGGGTGGTTAACGGGAGACCATTGCTGCTTCTAGTATTTTTGCATCTGCGGCTTGGGAACCGCAGAAGCGGTGCCGCAGTAGCGACTAAAGGGCCGCAGAAGCGACTTTGCTCTTGTCCCTCAGAAAATCGCAGAAGCGGTGGTATGCCCGCAAAAGTGGAGCCGTAGAAGCGGCCCAGGCATCGCGGATGTGGACTCTAGTGTTTCCTCAGTTTTCGGCAGAAGCAGAAGTTTTTCCGTAGATGCGGTTTCGCACCTGCAATGTTTTTATCGCAGATGCGGTCCTTGGGCTAGTTATTGAAAACCACAGAAGTGGTAGAGTTTCCGCAAAGGCGGGACCGCAGATGCGACACCTTGTCCGCAGAAGCGGAAATCCCTGTTCAGAAATAGAGATTTCGAGGGTTAGTTTTCAAAATTTAGAAAAATCAAATTGAGCTCGGGAGAGGATGATTTTGAAGAGGAGTTTATTAGGTAACGTTTCTTTAATCCCTTCTAGTTATATTTCATCATTATGTAGTTAAATCCATCACAAAAATTCGAATTGAGGATCAAAATTTGGAAAAATTGGGTAAAACTTCATAGGCTAAACTATTGAGTTTTGAGTGGGTGTTTGACCTCCGATTTGGGAGTTTTTTATATGGTTAGACTCGTGAGAGTACGAGGGTTCTGAAAATATAAAAGTTATTTGATTTCGAGACATTGGCCTGAAGGGCATTTTGATTATTTTACCTAAATTTGCATCTTAGCGTTAAATTAAATAGTAAAATCTGTTGTTTGAGGTGTTATTTACGATATGTGATTGAATTGAACAGATTTGGGCCATTTGGAGTCGGATACTCATGGAAAAGATGTGGTTTCTAGTTGATTTTTGAGCCGGTTCGAGGTAAGTGGCTTGTATAACTTTGTGTGGGGGGACCTCTCCCCTTAGGATTTGTTATTTGGTATTTGAGTGCCTTGTATGCAAGGTGACAAGCGCGTACTTGAGCCAATTGTTGAAAATCCTGTTTTTACTTAAGATATTGAGACTGAATTTTCCTTCATATTTTCCTTATTTTACTTGCAAATATAACCTGTGTTAGATTGGAAAAGTATGTTTTCAACTTGCCTAATTGTTTAAGTTGCCTTGACTGTACTACGTGAAGCATGCTAGGCTAGTACTACCCGTTGCTTGTCTTTCGTACTTCATTTATGAATATCTTCTGGTTGTCGTTGCGCATTTACATTGGGACTATGGATGTGGGATTCTGGTAGCTCCCCCCTTGTTTGTTTACTTTGGGACTACGACTTAGATTCCCAGTAGATCCCCCTGTACTTTTACTTTGGGACTACGGGTCAGATTCCCGGTAGATCCTACCATGCACATTGATAGTTGGACTACGGGACGACCTCCTGGGAGATCCTTCGGATTTATACATGTGATGGACTATGGGACGGTATCCCGAGAGATCCACTGGACAGTTGAGAAAAGGACTACATGTCACGACCCGGATTTCTCACCATCTGGATCGTGATGGCGCCTACACGTGGTAGTTAGGCAAGCCAACTTATTTACCATTTCATTACTAGACAATTACTTTAACGGTTTGCAGCATCAATATAGAACATGAAATTTAACAAGAATAATAGCGGAAGTCTGATTTATAATTACGTATCATAATGCGAAATAGTCATTAATAACCTCTACCAAGATTTGGTGTCACAGTACTCACGAGCTACTAAGAATATTCTAAATACAATGATCTGAAAGAAATATATAAGTTGTCCGTCTCGAAAACAATGAGGCAACAGTCTAAAAAGAGAACATAAAGAATAGACGCCGGGCCTGCGGATGCCTGCAAGGCTACCTCGGTCTCGTGAAAATGAAAGCCTGCTTCCGCACTAATGCTGTTGCTGCTCCTCAAAACCTAGACCTGTGCAAAAATGCATAGAAGTGTAGCATCAGCGCAACCGACCCCATGTGCTGGTAAGTGTCTAGCCTATCCCCGGTGAAGTAGTGACGAGGCTAGACTGGACACCACATAAACCTGTGCAGTTATGAATATACAGCAGAAATCGAATACGAGGCAATTAACAACATGGGATGGGGAAACATACTATGGGGAGATACAATATTAATAGTAGTCCCGAGTAACGAACTAAAGCAGCCTAGATTCACAATGAACAAGGAATCAATACTCAATACAAACACATGGTATCAATAACTGTAGCGGCGTGCAACCCGCTCCACAAATACCACTGTTGTGGCGTGCAACCCGCTCCACAAATACCACTATTGCGGCGTGCAATCTGATCCATAAATACCACTATTGCGGCGTGCAACCTGACCCATATCATTGTTCATGTATCATTGTTGCGGCGCGCAAACCGACCCTCATATATCATTGTTGCAGCGCGCAACCCGATCCTCAATGTCATTTAACAGACTGACTTCCCAAACAATAGTCACAATTAAGGGACATAAAAATAAGCAAATATTTGACAAAATCCCGGCAAGGGAAAGAATCCAACAAGTTCAACCAAACATCCCGGCAAGGGAATAATCAACAACGCTTTCTCTGTCTTACTTTTCCTATCTTATAACCCACTCTACTATTTTGAGCCAACGCTCCAAAGAATCAAGTAATCATATCACCGTTCACATGTTATTCACAACATATAGTAATCCTCCAATAATCGTGGAGTTCACAACCAAGTCATGATAATCACAGTATAAGGACTCAAGGTCATACTAGACACCAATGTATAGATACTCGTCACCATGCCTATACATCGTACTCGATCACATAGCAATTAGCA
>MDKF010585097.1:0-63036 GCA_026770625.1 Nicotiana glauca
GGAAGAAGAAGGAAATGAAATGAATTAGGGGTATGTATTATTGATATATTAAAAGAGCTTTGATGAACCATGGCCATTGGATTAGATGAATCAACGGCTCAGATCCTTTGAACTTAAAACGACGTCGTTTGCCTTTAATGAAGATTCAACCTCATCCGTTGGATTAACCAAATGAACGGCCAAGATTAACGTTACAATACGTTGTCGTTTCATTTATTAATGGTCTGTGTTATGTGACCGTTAGATCAATTATTTCAACGGTCCAGATCTCATGCAATTAAACGGGGTCGTTTGGACTTCTTGGGCAGATCGGGTAAAACTCTTTTTGGGCCTGGACATTTTGGTTTTTGGGCTGGTATTTAATCCAATTTAGCCCAAGTCTTGTATTTGTATTTTTTGTATTGTATTTTCTTTTTGTATTTTTGTATTTTTTTTCTTTTGTATTTTTGTATTTATTTTTTCTTTTGTATTTTTGTATTTATTTTCTAATTTTATTAAATTGCTAAACTAATTAATTTCTAAAATTTATTTAATATCTATTTTATAGTAATTTTTAATTAAAATACTAAAAATGCTATTTTTGATTTTCCTTTAATTTGTTTAAAAATAAATTAATACTAAAATTATAAAATTATAATCCTAATGCATACGTATATTTTGTATTTTTTTAATATGAATTATTATGCAACTAATTAACACAAAAATGCCACAAATATTAACAAAAATTGTAAAAATAATGAAAAATCATTTTGTTTGGATTTTTTTTTAGGAATAATTTGCTTAGGGAAAAAATCACGTGCTCACAGGGTTCAAGTTGGGTAATTACTCTCTCGAGGTTTAACCCGTTAATTAGGACTACCATTCTCATGGGTCCATCCTAATTCCTTGTTGGAATTAATCTTGGGGTCATAGACTCTCTTTCTCAAGAAGAGTCAAGACCCACTAAGCTAGACTTAGTATTTGCAACCACCAAATCTTAATGAAAACATAAGATTAACCAAAATAACAAACACCCAACATCATAACAATCACACCCATTAATTACCCACACTAGGGTTGAGCCACAACCCTAGCTAATGGGTTTAGCTAGACATAATAGAAACATAAATTTAAGAAATAGAAGATAAAATTGACAAATTATTTAACTATGATGTTAATCTACTCAAATCTACGTTAATACAAGATGAAATTGCCCAAAATAGGCTAAAACTTTGAAGTCACGAGCTCAGCTGTTGTCTGATGCTTAATACTTAACCTAAAAAAGTAAAATATTCTATTTATAGTACACAGGAAAAAACGGAAAAAAAATAACCCTGAGGGTCTGGCACGGACCGCGCGGCGGCATAGGGATCATTGGTCTTCATATCTCTCTTCTGAAACTGGGGACGTGGACCGCACAAATGTGACGCGCGGTCGCGCTGGATGACAGGTGCGGACCGCATAGAAATGGGGTGTGGCTGCATAGGTGTTTTGGTACAAATCTACACTCTCTGAACTTCATCCACGCGGACCGCTCTAACTTGGTATGCGGCCGCGTAGGCTTTTGCCTTGAATTCCCAGGACTCTGAACTCTCAACGGCGCAGACCGCGTAGAAAGGAGCGCGGACCGCGTAGGTTAGCATGGAATTAGACCAGTCTCTCAACTTTCCTTGCGCGGTCGCGTGGCGAAGCAGTGCGGACCGTGCAGGTTAAAATTTACATTGCTCATCCTCTAAACTTTTCTGCGCGGCCGTGTGGCAAAGCAGTGCGGACCGCGCAGGTCACTTGTTCCCCACTTCACTTGTCTTTTGACACTTGGCAGATTTTACTCCTTTTTGAGCCTATATTTGACGTTTGTCATCTTGTCGCTCAAACCTGCAATCAAGCGCAACTTGTAAGCATTTTGGGACTAATTTATGGCAATTCACGCACAAAGTTTAGGCAAGAATGGGTATAAAACATGTAAAAATCACAGTTATCACTTGGCCATGATCATGCAATTCCTTGTGCAAATGGATGACCGAGGGGTCACCTTGGGGCACATTTGCTCGACTTTGCCATGGCGAAGAGGTTTCGGCCATTTCATCAAGTACGTCACATGCCTCTTGGTAAGAAAGTTTCATAAAGTTCCCTCCGGCTAATTGGTTCACAATGCATTGATTCATGGTGTTGATCCCCCGATAAAAAGTTTGTTGTATCATTGCCTCGGTAATATCGTTATTAGGGCACTCCTACACCATTGTTCTATATCTTTCCCATATTTCGTGCAAAGGTTCCGTTGGCTCTTGCTTAAAATCTAGAATCTCATCCCGAAGAGTCTCCATATGACTTGGAGAAAAGAATTTGGCAATAAATTTGTCTGCCAATTCATCCCATGTGGTGATAGAATGATTGGGGAGCCTTTCTAACTAATCCAACGCTTTACCCCGGAGAGAGAACGAAAAAAGCCTCAATCTCAATGCATCTTCGGATACGTTTGTCTGCTTGCTACCCCAACATGTATCTACGAACCCCTTCAAGTGCTTGTAAGCATTTTGGTCGGAGGCGCCCGTAAAATACCCTCTTTGCTAGAGAAAGGTCAACATGACATTTGTGATTTGAAAATTCCCTGCCCGGATTCGGGGAGGAATGATGGCACTCGCATATCCTTCATTTTGAAGGACTCTTGGAGCCACTCTTGGCGGTGGTGAAGAAGGTTCTGGAATATTCTCATTCGGATTAGCATTTGCATTGGCATTTCTACCTCTATGTGGAACTTGAGGTCCTGGAAACTCATCTTGATCAAGATCTTCAACCTCATCCCCCGCCAAGGCACCGCCAAGAGGGTCATTTCCATTGAGAGCCATTTGTACCTGATTGATCGACACAAACAAAATTAGTGAACAAGAAGGAAAGAGAAGCAAATCAGAAAACTAGCTACACAGATAGTCAACACCGTAAGCTCCCCGGAAAACAGTGCCAAAAAGTTGATCGCTTCCGACTTTACACTACGCAATGGTAGGAAGAACGGGTCGCAACAGCTTTTATCCAAATAGTGGTTCGGGATCGAATTTCCACATGGAGCTTGGAGTGGAGTTGTATTATCTGTCTAGCCTAGAGTTGCGTATGTGCTTCTAATTGTACTTCTAACATTTTTAGGGTTTTGGTATTTATCAATACTATTATAAACTAATGATTAAGGCTAAATTAAGCTACAAGAATATTGTTAAGTTGTATTTAATATATAGAAAGGCACTAGGGTCGCGACTCTACCTAGGTGGCTAGTCAACGGATAGAAGTTACTAAGGGGAGATTGATATATTTGGGGCTTATGCTATAACCATTGCACATTTGTACCCATTCTCACACCTCTCGGTAGAGAGAGCGATTTTGCCCAACTGGCTCTCTCGAGACCAATTGGGTAGGCCAATTAGACCAAGCAACTAGGGTTCAAGTAGGGTAATTACTCTTTCGAGGTTTAACCTGTTAATTGGGATTACCGTTTCTCATGGGTCCATCCCAATTCCTTGTTGGGTCAATTTTAGGGTCATGGACTCTCTTTCTCAAGAAGAGTTAGACCCAGTAAGCTTGAATCTATGTTTACAACCACAAATTCAAAATTGGAACACAAAATTAACCCAAATAACAAACACCCAATCTCAATCTCACCCTAGATGGAAACACCCATCAACTACCCACACTAGGGTTGAGCCACAACCCTAGCTAATGATTTTATCTAGACATAATTAAAGAGAAAATTGAAGAAATAGAAGAAGAACTAAACATATTAATTAACTACTAAGAAGAAACTACAAGATTCTATTGAGAAATTAGTGCTAAAATGCCAAAATAGGCTAAAACTTTGGTTCTCACGAGAGCAGCTCAATATATGATACAAAACTTAAGCTAAAAATGGTAAAATATTATATTTATAGTGGTTGGAAAAACTGGACAAAAATACCCCTGCGGGGTCAGCGCGAACCGCGTAAAAAGGTAGCACGACCGCGTTGGCTCTTAAACTCATAATTTTTAACTCTCAGAAGTTGAGGATCGCGGACCGCACAAAAGTGCAGCGTGGCTGCGGTGGAAGTTGGCACGTCCGCACATAAAGTAGCGCGGAACGCATTGCTTGACTTGGCTCAAGAATCAGCTCTCTGAATCTCGTTAGTGCGGATCGTACAAAAAAGGTAGTACGGCCGCGTTGGCTCTGGTCTCCAAACTTCCAGTCTCTGAATCTCCTATGCGCAGACCGTACAAAAAGGTAGCGCGACCGCATTGCCCCTTAGCCTGAATATGCAAGTCTCTGAATCTCATCTGTGCGGACCGCGCAAAAGTGTAGCGCGGCCGCGTGGCTTGCAGCTTTTCAATATCAGGTCATTAAATCTCCTAGTGTGGCCGCGTGCACTTTTATGCGGTCCTCACTAGGTTCTCTATTTCCTTCACTTCACTTGTTGTTTGATACTTGAGCAGGTTTCACTCCGTTTTGAGCCGATCTTTGATATTTTGTCACTTTTTCGCTCAAACCTACAATCAAGAACAACCTGTGAGCATTTTGGGACTATTTTGTAGCAATTTATACTCAAATCATAGGTAAGTAGGGGCATAAAACACGTTAAAATCCTACTTATCAGCGGCCGCACTCCATTTTGTGCGGTCCGCACTGTGTGATTGCTACAACTTTCTACAACTTTTTCTGCAACTCTGATCCTACTCACTTGTAATAATACTAACAAACCTAATGGATGTTGTTTGCAGACAATGGTGAAATAAAGAGGCAAAGGCTCTAAACAACCAGGCAGAGAAGAATCCTCCCGGGGAGGGAAACAGAAAATGATAAGACTGACTCCTCAAGCCCAATAGAATATTAAAAACACAAGAAAGCTGATTAGAGCTGCTGATAGGGCCATTGACCAGTCTGGGAGTGAGTACGAGCCCTCCTAGGAGATATCTTCAGACTCCGTTCCAGAGTACTACCCTGACTGGACGGAGGGAAATAGGCTAAGAGACATTCCTCCACCTTCCCCCACTGCCCAAGCTTCAGTGAATGTCTCTTTTGGGTCGTCTGAAGGCTCATCTGAAGGTAGTGAGAAATACTCCACCTCCCCCACAACTTCATTATCCGGAAAGGGTGTAGTAGGAGACGATGAGGAAGAAGGAGGATAAGGGGTAGTAGGAGAAGTAGGAGAAGGGGGTGAGCCTTAGGTGGGAGGTGTTGCTAGAACTTGGAAACCGGAGGTGTGGCAAGACGGGTTTGTGATCGAGGTAGTGTACCATAAATTTAGAGAATGGTGGCCAGTGATGAAGTTAATCCCGGAGATGAGCTTTATTGATAGAGATTTGTTGCCTCACAACCCCAATGTGAGGAGGCCATTTAGGGAGAGAGTTGGCTGGGAGTGTTTTTTGGGAGAGTGTGTAGATGCCAACGAGCACTTGGTTAAGGAATTCTATACCAATGCTGCCCAAATCAAAAAGGGCACAAAAGTGACCATGGTGAGAAATATGAAGGGGTTGTTTGACGGGAAAATAATAAATGACTACATTGGCTTTGATGAGGAGGATGAGGCACTATATATGGAAAAGATGGCACTGGGCGAGGAGGTCCATCCCTGGTTGGCACAGTATTTGGCAATCCCAGGTACCACCCCCGATTGGTTGAATGCAGGCGTCAAGATTTTGAGAAGAAGTTTGAACTTTGAGGCAAAGGGGTGGGAAACATTTGTATGCAGCAGATTGGACCCAACTACTCATGACAACTCCCTCCCTCTTCACTGGCCAGTTTTGGTGGCATCGATCATGGAGGGGTATTCGATAAATGTCGGGAATGTTATGTCTCGGGTGATCACTTAGGTAGTCGGTGAGGGTGACAAAAACTACCCCTTCCCGAGCTTTTTGACCATGTACTTTAGGGACCTCAAGGTTGAAAAGAGGCCATTTGATATAAAGGTCAAGACGAAGGCCCCATTCTCATGGTACAGTATGCAGGGTGAGGACAACCCAAAGGGAAAGAACTTCAAGGGAACAACCACCACTCTAACTGGCCAGTCTGAAGAGCCAGTGATGGTAGTGGCTCCTACTTAGCCTGCCTCCACCTCAGCAGACATTACTCCTGTTCCATCCACTTCAGCGGATCCCGAGATACCCTCTTCCTGAGCCTACCCTGTGACTGCACACCGACTGAGCCAGGCTCTTCTCAGCATCAATAACTAGATGCAGACAGCGTCATCAAACTTGTCTATCCTCACTACTACAGTGGAAGCTCAATCGGCACCTCCGCCTTTTTAGGTCCCGCAGTCTATTGAGGATACCCTCAAGGAGATTTTAGCAACAAGAAGAAGATCCTTGACACACAGAAAGTGCTTATGGATGATGTTGATTCACATAGCAAGGCTCTCAAGGAGCTTGCTAAAGAGAACAAGAAGTTGAGAAAGACGCGAGATTCCAAGGAGTTCGTAAAGGAGCTGAGGGTTGATGTTGACAGGTTGAAGGTAGATCATCTGCCTTTGGACTTATTGCTACAGGATCAGGTACCAGCAACTCATCCCTAGCCGGAGTAGTCCTAGAGGCCTCCCAAGAGGAAGAGGATGATTCCTAGAGCAGACAATGCAGTCATGCATTTGGCAGACCCACTGAAGACCTCCTCCAGTCAGCCACATGATGCACCTCAGGAGCCTGTCCAGGTCCAGGCCCAGGTCCCAACAGCGGAGCAGCAGGCCATAGGGAACCAGTCTGAAGTTCCCGAGCATATTGAGGACCCAGGGAACACTCAGGAGCCCATGCAGACAGACGGTCCATAGGAAGTCTCTCTATACTTTTTCCTTTTTCTTTTTGGTGCTTATTTAGTTTAGTTGGCATTGGGGACAATGCCAGCTTTCATTTGAGGGGGTAGGCCCTACTTTTATGGATTTGGATTATTGTATATATTTCACAGTTTTTATGCTTTCTTTGTTTTTCATCTTTGATTTGTATATAATTTTAACATTTCATTACATTCCTAGTACTTTTATTTTACTTTGGGTTTGTATATAAAGTTATGTTACATTGTACATATTCATCTCATCTATTGTATATTCGACAAATCCCCTCTTGTATATTTTTATTTTACTTTCCGTAATTTTTCTTTTTTAGCTTCTTACTTATGTTCGTAGCTTCTTGTATTGAAAGTTTGCAACAAGCCTTTGGTTTTCTTAATACCACGGTTCTTTCCAAAGGTGTAGTTTGTGTGAACCGGGTGGCTCTTCCCAATGATGGATGGTGTGACAACCTTCTTAAGGGTTTGAGTCCGTTTTTCTTTTCTTTTTTGTTTTTTAGTAGTTAGTGGTTAAGGGTGCCTCAAGCAAAGCTTCACTTGGGCCTAGCACATTTTCCTTTGATCTCATGGTCAAAAACAAATTGTTGTGTTTAGGATGGTGAAAGTCGTGACCTTGAGACTCTTGTGTTGACCGATAATCATCAAGTGGTTTTTTGAGACCATAGTGTGCTCAAATCTTACCTAAGGTCGTTGTGGGCCCCTGGCCCTGTGTCTTTAGCGATCCCATAGCTTGTGTGGTGAGTAATTACATTCAAGTCCAAGTCCCGAGCCATTAGTCTAGAATTTTCCCTGAATGTTTGTTGAGGCGAAATCCTAAGTGAATTTTGACTTGAGACATGATTATAGGCTCTCCTTGGTCCAAATGATAGCTTGAACACTTCCATAACCTACCAATGATAAAATCCCTAGTCAACCCTTTTGAGTCATAGACCTATTTTCCTTCAAGAACCATGATACAAGCCTTTACCCGTTCTAAAATATACCCTCTCTTGGCACCCGATCTTTCCTTTAGCACATGGCAAAAGTATAAGTTTGGGGGGGGGGAGATGAGGATTGCAACAAAGTGGTAAAAAAGTACAAAAATGAAGAAAAGGAAAGGCAATTAAAAAGAAAGAAAAGCAAAAAGACAAAAAGAATGTTCAATATGTAAGAGAATAAAAAGGAATTCAAGAAAAGCAAAGAATGAAAGGTGTGGAAAGTTGAAAAAGGAGAAAAGATTTGAAATGAACTAGAAAGAGTGACAACGTGTCTCTCTAACCCCTTAGAAAGAAGTGAAAAGACTTAGAAATTCAAAAAATGAAACAAAAGAAGTGCTTAAGGGAAGATGGAACCTACTTTGACCAAACATTGCCTGCCCTGAACCAAAAGCCTTCACTAAGTCTCCGCAAAAGCCCTACACGATTTTGAGTTGAATGAAGCTTACATTAGTGGTGACTCACATAAGGAGCAAGCATATGGTACTTAGAGGCAGACTTGTGACTTTTCCTTGAGAGAGATGAGTGATTTTCCATTGGCCTCGCTCTGAGGGCCACTATTCTAAAAGGTGAGGTTTGCTTAGGGAGAGTTGAGGATGTGTGAGTTTGGGTTCCACAATGACCAAAGTAATAGAAAGAGTTCTTTGATGTGCTGGGTCAACTCTTGATACTCTTGTGTCACACTTAATCCATGGTGTTTCGAAGAGTAACTGTTGTTAATGATTCATTTGTATTGAGCGAAATTGTTAGTCCCAATTGATGCTAGATGAGGTCACTTTAGGACAACTGAAGTTTCTTGGAATTTTCCTTAAGGGGTGGGTCTTAATTTGTTTGCTTGAGGATAAGCAAAAGCTTAAGTTTGGGGGAGTAGATAACTAGGGGTTTTGATGCATTTTATACTCCTTCTTGCTTATGTTTTGATTAGAAATTTGTACAAAATAGTCCCAAAAGGATCGCAAGTTGTGCTTGATTGCAGGTTTGATCAACAAAGTGACAAGATGTCAAAGATCAGCTCAAAAATGAGTGAAACTTGCACAAGTGCTAAGACAAGACAAAGCTCAGGCAAAATAGGCCCAATGCGGCCGCACACCATTCAGTGCGGTCCACACAAATGAGGTTCAGATAGGGTGATTACCAGGCAAACAGGAAATGCGGCCGCATGAGATTTAATGCGGTCCGCATTGGATTCACTGTGGCCACACTCAATTTAGTGCGGTCCACAGAACCAAAGATCAGAGAGGTGCCAGTTTTGGAGATTGAAGCCAATGCGGTCCGCGCTTCATTTCATGCGGACCGCACTAGAAGCCACCACATCCGCACTCTATTCTGCGCGGTCCGCACTAGCCCCGTAGGGGTATTTTTATCCAAATTTTTTAGCCTAGTATAAATAGCTTCCTTTCCCATTTTTAGGTCATCAGATAGATTTCGTATAGAGCTGCGCTCATGACTTCCGTTTCTTTAGCTATTTTGGGCAATTTTATCTTCATTTCAACATTGAATCTTCTTGTTTATTTTAGCAATTAATTAATATGAGTTGTTCTTCATATATTTCTTTGTTTTCTTCTTCAATTATGAGTAGCTAGATCCATAAGCTAGGGTTGTGGCTCAACCCTAGTATGGGTAATCGATGAGTCTTGTGTTTTAGGGCTAGATTGACTATGGGTGTTTGATATTTGGGCTTATTTCATGTTTAATTGTTGAATTAGTGGTTGCAAGCACTGGTTTGTGTTTAGTTGACTTGAGCTCTTCTTGACAAAGAGAGACTAAGTCTCTGAAATTGGTCCAACAAGGAATTGGGGCATACTCAAGAGATTGATAGCCCTAATTAAAGGATTAAACCAAGAGATAGTAATACCTGGCTTGAATCTTGATTGCTTGTGCAAATTTGCATACCCAATTGGTCTTGAGAAAGTCAATTCAGGCAAAATCACTCAAACCACTGAGAGGTGTAGAGTGGGTAAAATCGTGCAAAGGTTATATCATAATCCCCAAATATATCAATCATGCCTTAGACTCAAGTATCTGTCAATTGACCACCTAGGCGAAAGTCACTACCCTAGTGCCTTTTAAACCATTTGAACAACTCGCAACAATTTACTCTTAGCTTACTCTAGTTTAATTTAGCATTGTAGTTTGATAAAAGTAGAAGTAAAACAAGAACCCAAAAATGTTTAGAAGTGCAATTTGGAACACATACACTACTCTAAATTAGATAGATACCCGACTCCAACTTCTAGCTCTATGTGGAAATTTATCCCAACCCTAAATTGGGTAAAAGCTGCTTCAACCCTCTCCCGCTACTCAATAGTAGTGCAGGGTAGGCCTCGATCACCTTTTTGGCACCATTGTCGGGGAGCTAACGATTTTGGCTATCTATCTAGCTAGTTTTGTGTATTGTTATTCTTTCCTTCTTTGTTACTAATTTGTTTGTGTCACAACTCAGGTACCAAATGGCAACAAACAACGCTAATGACCCTCTTGGAAACATGATTGCGGGAGAGGAGATTGATGATGTCGGAGATGATGAGGCGCCTCTTGTACCTCAAGGACAACGTAGAGGCCGCCAGGCCAATGCTAATGTTAATGACAATATTCTAGACACTCCTCCGCCACCTCCAAGAGTTGCTCCCAGAGTGCTTCCGAACCAAGGCTATGTAAGTGCTATTGTCCCACCCCGAATCCGGGCGGGCAATTTTCAAATAACCAATGTGATGTTGACCTTACTAGAGCAGCGTGGGTATTTCACGAGCGCTGCAAAACAAAATGCTTACAAACATCTCAAGGGGTTCGTGGATACATGTTAGGGGAGCAAGAAGACTAATATGCCCGAGGATGCTCTTAGGTTGAGTATCTTCCCATTCTCACTTAGAGGGAAGAACACGCGGCTCGGAACCGAGCCAATATTATAAAATCTGAACACTTATTCGATATCGAGTCCAACCATACAAGAATTACTCAAATCCGACCTTAATTCACCTTTAAAAACTCAAAAACTTAGTCTAAGAAGTTTCTATTTTTTTTTTTTAATTTCCAACTCCAAAACACCAATTAAATGAAGAAATTATCAATAGATTCATGTAACTTAACTAAAACCAAGTTAAGATTCCTTACCCCAACGACCTCTCTGAAAACCCTCAAAAAATTGCCTCCCACCGAGCTCCCTAAGTATAAAAATGAATTATGAATCAAATCCTCACAATCTACGGCTCCGCATCTGCGGAATTCCCATCACAGGTGCGGCCATGACATAACTTAAGAACCTCCTCTTCGGCAAGAACAAGGTCACATATGCGCATGCGACAAATAAGTCGCACATGCGAACCAACCCGCACCTGCGCTTCATTCCAACGCAGAAGCGGCCTCGATTCTGTGGAGACCATCCCGTTTCTGCTATCCACAGCTCACTCTTGCGAGTCCGCACCTGCGGCCAGGCCTCCATAGGTGCAATGACACCAGAAGTTGGATTCTTCAGCAATCCAACAAGTCCAATTTTGTACGGATTGGATCTGAATGGCATCCGGGGGCCCCAGGACCCCGTTTGAATATACCAACTAGTTCCAAATTATATAACGGGCCTACTCGAGGCCAAAAATCACAACAAATAGCATAAATTCTACAAATCGCAACCAAAATTCAAGCCTATGAACTATGAACTTCCAAATTCCGAAACTGATGCCGATTTATACCAAACCAACTTCGATTGACTTTAAATTTTTTACACAAGTCATAATTAACATTATGGACCTATTCCAATTTTTGGAATCGAGATCCGAATCCGATATCAATAAAATAAACTCCCGGTCAAACTTTCAAAAATCTTTTATTTTCCAACTTTCGCCGAATCATGCCGAAACGACCTACGGACTTCCAAATCAATATCCGGATACGCTTCTAAGAACAAAATCCCCATACGGAGCTATTAGAATCATCAAAACTACATTTCAGAGTTGTCTTCACACAAGTCAAACTACGGTCAACTCCTAAAACTTAAACGTCTAACTTTAGAACTAAGTGTTCTATTTCACTCCGGAAATCACTTGAAACCAAAACCAAACACCTCGACAAGTCGCGTAACCATAAATATAACTTAGAGGAAGCAATAAATAGGAGATCGAGGCTAAAATACTCAAAATTACCGTCCGGGTCATTACATTCTCCCCCTCTTAAAACAAATGTTTGTCCTCGAACGAGTATAGATATATACCTGAAGTAGGGAAAAGATGAGGATAACGGCTACGCATATCATGCTCGGTCTACCAAGTCACCTCCTCGACTAGTGGACCCCTCCACTGAACCTTCATTAAAGCAATTTTCTTTGACCTCAACTTTTGGACTTGCCTGTCCAAAATGGTCACCGACTCCTCAACATAAGACAAACCCATGTCCAACTGGACTAAGCTGAAATCCAACACATGAGACAGATCACCGTGATGCTTCTGAAGCATAGAAACTTGGACTACCAGATGAACTACAACTAGATATTTCAAGCCTGAAGGCCACCTCTCCAACAGACAAGATCTGTTGTGTAGAAACACCCACAGGAAAACAAGCACTTTATGACAGCAATCACACCAACTCACCTGTTCAAGCAAAGTTATGATCCCATCAACCTTATGTTTAAGCCACTCGAAAGGTATCTCTTCAGCCGCAACACAAGCTTTAGCAAAAGGGAATTGTCTCCTCCCTTTCTTTGCGATTCTCGTTGGAAATTCAAACACTTCCGGTGAATAGCTTGGCTAACCCAAAAACAGATGTACCCAAACAACAAAGATGAATAGCTTGAGCCAAATGATTAGTCACTATATCATAATAATCAAGTTGATGACCATAGGACACGAAACTCACTTTCATAATAACTGCAACAAGTGTCTCCATTATCCGTTTAGATATTTAGAAAACAAAAATGCATGAAAACTACCAAAAGGCAAGATATGATTAAGTGGATCCTCCCACTTTGACCCACTCTGATGTATCAAGGTAAATGTGTTATCCTGGACAAACTCACTGCTACATGAGTAAAAGTATAGCAGTTCCAAAAATCGAGCAATAAATACAACCATAATAAGAGTAATATCATCTCTAAATATATGAGTGGAATTACTAGAGATCTGCTCATTTCGAGCACCAACATAAGCAAGACTCAAGCATCTTATAGCTCCTCTTCGAATTGAGGAATTCACACCAGCATAAGTAAGTGCAAGAGCAATCTTACTAGCCTCAATATATCTCAATAGAAGATAAACGTGTTAAATGCAAGCATCCCACGTGGTTGGCGTCAAACCCAATGCCTCACAGAAATCAAAATTTTGTGTAGTCCCAAGGCATGTAGCAAGAAAACTAGTGCCAGGATCAAAAGGAAAGTCACTAGCGCCAAATTCAGCATTCATGTTTTCATACTCAGCATCGTTAGGTATCAAGGCTACAGATGGTTTTCCGAATATGTAAGAAAAATATGTTACAACCTTGACACATTCACAATCTAACTCTGCATGGGTGATAAGTGATACAAATCCATCTTACTATTTTAATTCTTGAAATTCACTACATAAAAGTGCATTGGAATCAACCAGATAATCATGTCTTGTATCGAACCAAATGTCCACGTAACTACATGATAAACTAAAATAAGCTCAAGCAACAATATGATTTCTGGAATATTCAAGCATCTCAGATGCCTCCATGGAAGAGACATGTGTTGCACCAACGGGAACTACAATTAAGGATACAATGCCGGAACTCGAATTGTTTAACCTCAAGGGTTGCAGACTTAGTGATGGGTCCCATACATGAAAAATTACAACCTTTTCAACTAAATTACTTGGAGAAACCAGATTTTTCATGTCATTACCACAACCTTGAGTGAATACAAGAGGTAGGTCCAAGGCAAAAACAATAAAATAGCTAGCATAGTGCCTACCATCAAAGGCAATTGCCAAGAGAACATATATGTACCTACTATTTATAAACAATTCTAAACAAGAACCACCCACCTCGATTATTTGCCCCGTGTCAATTCAGCTGCATTTGTGTAAGCTAAAATTATGGTGACGAAACAATATATTTTGATTAGCACTAGCAAATGGAAATTCTATCCCAGGAAATCTCCTAATAGAATTAGGCATGACATATTCTTGTCTAGCAAAAGGAATCTGATAACCAGTTATATCCGTTAGAGGAGAAATTTTTAACACCGGAGCTGCATTATCTCTTGCATTTTCCTTCTCTTTATTATTAGATTCCAGTAGTTTGGTCATGTTACCATTGTAACCAGTTAAACTCACTAAGGAATTAATGGGAACAGAGTTTGAAGGAATACCAATCTGATTGACTAGAATCTTAGCAGTATACTCGGTTTGTAAGGTCTCAGAGTGAGATTGGTGCGTGTTGCCATTTACGTGAGAGCCTTCATCAAATACCTGGACCTCTTTTGATTTTGCATTATTTCAAACATATTTCATTGTATCAATAAAGACTTCAACATCTGATCACCCAGTAGCAAACACCTTAGAACAACAACATCCATGTGACATATTGTCGAACACTTGGGCTTTGATTTCAGTAGAATATTCCTTGCTTGTAGCCATGTGACCTTCCGGCGACTCGAGATGTTTACAAAAGCGAATTCACACCTTTGCAGCAAAGTGTTCCCAATCCGTCAATTATTTATTCTGGAGAAGCCATCGGAACCACTCCAATGCCTCACTGTCTAGGTAAATAGACGCGCGTAATAATTTATTATTTTCCGATATGTCGTAGAATTCAAAGTGACGTTCAGCTTGAGAAATCCATAACTCTGGATCCTCGCCACTGAATTGTCAGAATTCCACCCAAGTAGGCTTACTCGTTGCAAAGTTTTCAACCAACTCATGTAACAATGAACGAATTTCAGCAATATCCTTCAGCCACGAATCCTTCACCACCTTAATTGAATCATCAACAACAACAACAACAATCCAGTAAAATTTCACCAGTGGGGTCTTGGGAGTGTAGAATGTACGCAGACCTTACCCTTACCCCGGAAGGGAAAGAGAGGTTGTTTTCGGGAGACCCTCAGCTCAGAGACAATAGATCTGTGACAACAAAATCCAAAAAATAATATCACCAACGTGAGAGACTGCAAATAAACGGAAAAGAAGTAACATAAATATTATGCGAAAGTGAGAGACACAACATAAATCACTAGCAGGGCTAGACAAAACACTATCATGCTCGTCGGAACAAATAGAGAAATCGGGACAAAGGGGAAAATATGAAATTACAACTCAACTCAAACTATTCGAGGAATTAGATATACTAAACTAAAATACAAGGAATAGAGAAGAAGGGATGAGAAGCTCAGACTAAGAATGGGGATGAGAGGATACAAACAGTCGAGAAGGAAGATGAGGAGCAAACATTTCACTCAACAATATGCATCCTCTGTATCTCCCCCCGGGATCCCAAATGTAATGTCCTAGCATTCTATTCGGTTGTTTAATCATTGGGCCTTTAGCTCCAGGCCCAATAGTCCTAATTGGATCAGCATCGTTCCACACTTTTGGCCTATAATTCCTTAGTAAGTCGGGTTGGTTCACAACAGCCATCTTCTTTGATAAAGTATTCCTTGCAACTAGATCCATATTCAATCCTTTTACAACGTCCAGTAGAATTTCCAAGAGCAGCCATCAAAAGGAGCAGAGTAGAAATAATAATCTAACATATTATTACTTTCGAGCACAATTCTTTGACATTTCTTATAATGAAGCAAGTACTAAACCGAATCTGAAGAAGAATCATTAGAATATATCTAACCCTTACATATAAGTAACCTTCATCATTTTCAGAAATTTGCAATATTTTATTAAATTTTAAATATAATGCAAACACATCTTATGAATTTATTTAATTATATAGGTTTTTTTAGAAATAATATTTTTAATTTATTGATACGAGGTACATCGACATAACACGTATATTAAAATATAATAATATATATTGTAAAAAAAAATTATACTATCAAAACCACTAGATCAGACTTTATTAAGCAAGTCATGATCCTCGGCTACTTACCATGCATGACATGCTCTTTATTATCTTCATAAGAGGTGCCTCTTTCCTTGCATTGTATTTGATCTTCATGTCATGATCAAATTAAATACGGAATATGTGTACATCAATAGACCTAGAAAATCATTTTTTTGGCGTGAGTAGCACACACGAGCTCTTACTTGATGTCTATCTAATTGCCCTATAGTTTGGTGAATCCTTTGAATGATAAGAATGGCAGAACCAGTAGATATCGAGCTTGGAATATCTCACACGTACACATGTACCAAAAGCGCGATCTTAAAGCTAAAAACTCTGGTTTGGAACAAATGAACGAAAGACTAGACAAAATTTAAGGGAAAATACAACAATAATAAAGTTCTGCCTCTTTCACTTAAGAGAAGGACTTGCATGACAAGAAAAAGAAGCTGTGTTGGTAGCCGCGGACAACTGCCCAAAGCACATACTCTAGAACTAATAGCACGCTTTTTAAAATATATCCACAATATGAGTTTGGGCAAGTCATCCTTGGCTACAACACAGATTCTTTATCTTCACACAAGATCTCTCTTTCTTTTGATCTTTTTAACCATATTTGCGGAAGAGAAGGTCTTGCAGGAAAAATAAGTGCCTCTTAGAAAGCCTCGGATGATGCCTACAGTACCATTTTGTAGGATCATAAGCCTTTTAATTTGAAGCTTAAAACCCTACATAAATTAAGGTTTTAGGCAAGTCATCCTTGGCTATCAAAGCAAGCGCTTTATTTTCATACAAGACCTCTCTTCCTTAATTTTGACATTCTGCTTTCTGATTGATGATACCAATGCCTCATCCATAACTTGCTATATATAGGCATCAACAAAATAAAACTCTTTGACTTTGAAAGAGTATTTTCCACAAGCAAGGCATTAATTTTTTTTTTGTTTTATTGGAATTTGTTTGATATCAAGAATCAATATTATTCTGAGCAGAAATAAAAAAGGAACATATTCTTGTTTTTGTGCAAGGGACAAACCATATCCATTATATATTCATTCAGTCCATGATGCTTCATGATTAGGGGATTCACGAAAAAGATGTGGACTTGAAGATAATAGTAGGGAGCAGAAGGGAATAAAATAAAGATGAAAAGAATGGATAGAAGTAATAATAATTAAAGCATGTAAAAAGTTGAGCGTCCATTGCTCAAATGGTAACTCAACTATTTGAAATTATCTACCAAAGTCATTTTTTTTGTAACAACAAAGTCACATAACTATGTCAATAGCACTCAGAAGGTCATTCAACTAAATTTTTCAAATTTTTTATCGCTAAATGCCCATTTTACCCATTTTTTCTCTTTTTTAAATTAAAAATAAAATTTATTTATTCTAAGAAAGTCCATAATATAAATTAAAAAGAGAAAAAAATTATTATATTTTAAAGCTAAAAAAATAAAAAAGAAGATAAAAGTTGATAATCTAGAGGGTAAAATAGGTATTTGGCAATGAAAAGTTTGATAAATCAGGTTGAGACATCGAATGATCTTCTGATTGCTACAGGCATAATTAAGTGAGTTTGTTACAAATAAAAGAAAGATGATTTTGATAAATAATTTTGGAAAGTTGAGTGACATCTGAATAATGGACTCAAAGTTTGATTATCTAAAAATTACAGAATCCTAGAGCTAAACTTTAGCTTGTAATTGTCATGACCCTAACCCCGAACCCGGTCGTGACAACACCTCTCGTGAAGACAAGGCCAGCCAGACGAACCAATTCTCAAGTTTTAACAATTAAATAGCATGATAATAGTCTAAACATAGTTTAAAAATGCAGAATAGCGGAAATACAGATAACAAATGCGAAAATCCAACCCGACACAACCCTAGCCAGGGTGTCACAAGTAACGAGCATCTATAGAACATAACACAAGTCTGCTAAATCCAATATCTAGTACAAATTTTATAGGACATAGAATGAAAAGATGATAGACACACGGGGCTGCGGATGCCAACAACTACCTTGTAGTCTCCGAAAACAGCCTGGAACTGGAGGAAATCAGCACTCAGGAGCGGAACCTGCGACACCTGAATCTACACACACGGTGCATAGAGTAATGTGAGTACTCCGACTCAGTGAGTAACAAATATAAATAATGAATGGAGGCAAGAAATCACATAAGGCACAAAGCATTCTATAATGAAGTAGTAAGACATCGTTTGAAAATGGTGAATCAGTGAAAAATCAAGTAGAATCTTCTTTCAACAGGTAAATAATGTAAAGTAAACTGATAGGAATTTTCCCCTCGGTCTCAGTAACCACAAATTCGCCCTCGGACAATATCTTAAAATAGTACCGGCCTTTCGGGCTCAATCTCAGAACAATACCAGCCCCTCGGGCTCACTCTCACATCACAAAGGGTACCCATGCTCACTATGAGTGTACAGACTACGGGAGGAGCCCCTTATGGCCCAAGCGTAATATCAAGCCACCTCGTAGTATAAAATCTAGGCCCTCGGCCCCATATCAGTCAAGCCACCTCATGGGGTTATATATATATATCAGGCCCTCGGCCTCAAATCAGCATCAGTGTTTCCTCACAACTAGGCCCTCAGCCTTACTCAGTCAAAAACAGTCACAAGCCCCACGGGCTTTAGCAAAACAGAATTTCTCAGCCCATAGCATCTTTTTAAAATATCATTTACGTCTCAAAACTGAGTGAAAATGGCTTAGTAGTAAAACAATGGAAAATAACATGACTGTGTTCAAATAATAAGTCCAAAAATAGTGAAGAAATAGTTATAAAATCTCCCGAAGGGTTCAAATAGTTGGAACAAGACTAAATATGGCAATCAGCCCAAATCATAATGATAACAAATAAGTTTCAGTCAAATACATGGTAAAATCATCAATTAGAACGGACCAAGTCGCAATCCCCAATAGTGCACGACCCCACGCTCGTCATCGAGTGTGTGTCTCACTTCAATATAGCACTACGTTATGTAAATACGGGGTTTCAAACCCTCAGAACATCATTTACTATCATTACTCACCTCGAACCGGCGAAATCTCTAGCCCGCGATGCCTTTACCCCTCGATTCAGCCTCCACACATGTCGAATCTATCCAAAATCAGAACGAATACGTCAAATTATGCTAAAGGAACAAAGCCTAAGCGAAAAATATCGAATAGTACCGAAATTCTCGAAATTAGCAAAACTCGAGTCTCGGGTCCGCGTCTCGGAATCCGGTAAAATTTATATTTCCAGAAACCTCTCACTCTTACGAGTCTAACCATACCAAAATTATCCAAATCCCATAACATTTCGACCCTCAAATCATCAAATCTATCCGAGAGGGTTTTCTAAACTTTTCCAACTAAATTCACGAATTTAATGCCAAAACTTATAATAAATTTGCGTAATCTAACCAAAATTAAGTTAAGAACACTTACCCCGTTATTTTCTCTGAAAATCTCCCAAAAATCGACTCTCCCCGAGTTCCAAATTGTTAAAAATGGAAAAATGGGACAAAGACCCATTTTCAGAACTTAACATTCTATCCAGGTGTTTCTTTATTGCGATCGCGAGAGAAATGATGCAATCGCGTAGAAGAAAATAACTACTGGCCCAAAATGTTTTATGCGATCGCGAGCAAATCAATGCGATCGCATAGAAGGAAAATACCGTTGTCCGAATTTGTGCTATGCGATCGCATAGAGGGAAAATACTGTTGTCCAAATTTGTGCTTTGCGATTGCGGGCAAATCAATGAGATCGCATAGAAGGGAAATACTCTTGTCCATATTTGTGCTATGCGATCGTAGGCAAATAAATGCGATTTCATAGAAGGAAAATACTGCTGTCCAAATTTGTGCTACGCGATCGCGGGCAAATCAATGCAATCGCATAGAAGGAAATACCAGATAGCAAAACAGCAGTTCAAACATAGGGAAAAATTACTCGTAGCCCATCTGAAACACACCCAAGGCCCCCGGGACCTCAACCAAAAGCACCAACATAACCTAAAATCTTATTCAAACTTGTTCCAATCTTCAAAACACCTCAAACAACATCGAACTACCCAAAACACATCGAATTCAAGCCTAAGTTTCTAAAAACTTCCAAATTTCGCTTTCGATCAAAAACCCAACCAAATCACATTCGAATGGCCTGAAATTTTGCATACACATCCCAAATGACACAACGAAGCTGTTAAAACTCTTGGAATTCCATTCCAACCCTCAGATAAAAATCTCGACTATCAATCGGAAAACACCAACATATCAACTTCGCCAATTCAAGCCTAACTCTACTACGGACCTCCAAAACCCATTCCGATCACACTCCTAAGTCATAAATCGCCTCCTGAACCTAACCGAACCATCGGAACTCACATCTGAGCCCTCTAATACATAAGCCAACATCCGGTTGACTTTTCCAACTTAAACCTTCTTAAAAGAAACTAAGTGTCTCAAACTTCACCAAATTCCTTTTGGACTTAATCCGACTACCCGATACCGCAAAACATAGATAATGAAGCATAAAGAAGTAGAAATGGGGAAAATGGAGCGGTAACTCATGAGACGACTGGTCGGGTCGTCACATCCTTCCCAACTTAAACAAACGTTCGTCCTCGAACGAGTCAAGAAACATACCTGAAGCCTCAAACAGGTGAGGATATCTACTCCTTATCTCCCGCTTGGTCTCCTAGCCTCCTTCACGGGCCGACCTCTCCACTGCACCTTCACTGAAGCTATATCCTTTGATCTCAACTTTTGAACCTGATGCTCCAAAATAGATGCTGGCTCCACATCATAAGTCAAATCACTCTCCAACTGAACCGTGCTGAAATCCAGAACATGAGACGGATCCCCAATATACTTTTGGATCATAGAAACATGGAATACGGGATGCACACTCGACAAGCTGGGTGGCAAGGCAAGTTCATAAGCCACCTCCCCAATCCTCCGAAGTACCTCAAATGGCCCAATAAATCGCAAACTCAGCTTCCCTTTCTTCCTGAATCTCATAACACCCTTAGTGGGTGAAACCTTCAACAGAACCTTTTCGCCAATCATGTAAGACAAATCTCGAACCTTCCTGTCAGCATAGCTCTTTTTCTTCGACTGCGCTGTACGAAGTCTCTCCTAAATTACCTTCACTTTATCTAAGTTATCCTGAACCAATCTGTCCCCAATAACCTAGCCTCAACGGGCTCGAACCAACCAACCGGAGATCTACACTGTCTCCCATACAAAGCCTTATATGGAGCCATCTGAATACTCGACTGGTAGCTATTGTTATAAGCAAACTCTGCAAGTGGTAGAAACTGATCCCATGATCCTCTGAAGTTAATAACACAAGCACACAACATGTCCTCCAATATCTGAATAGTACGCTCGGGCTGCCCGTCCTTCTAAGGATGAAAAGTTATGCTCAACTGCACTTGAGTACCTAACTCACGCTGAACAGACTTCCAAAATTGGGAAGTAAACTGAGTGCCCCTATCTGAAATGATGGAAACTGGGACACCATGCAACCGAACAATCTCCCGAATATATATCGCTGCCAATCGCTCTGAAGAATAAATAATACAAATAGGAATGAAGTGCGCAGACTTGGTCAGCCTATCTACAATCACCCAAATAGCATCAAACTTCTTCAACGTCCGTGGGAGTCCTGTAACAAAATCCATAGTGATCCTCTCCCACTTCCACTCAGGAATAACCATCTGCTAAAGCAAGCCACCATGTCTCTGATGCTCATATTTCACCTGCTGACAATTGAGACACCGAGGTACAAACCCCACAATGTCTTTCTTCATTCTCCGCCACCAGTCGTGTTGTCTAAGATCCTGATACATCTTCACGGCACCCGGATGAATGGAATACCGTGATCTATGGGCCTCAACCAATATAAACTCCCGAAGCCCATCCATATTGGGCACGCAAATCCATCCCTGCATCCTCACCACTCCATCATCACCAGTGGTCACATCTCTAGCATCATCATGCTGAACTCTGTTCCCAAGGACAAGCAAATGCAGATCATCATACTGGCGCTCTCTAATGCGATCATATAAAGAAAACCGAGATAACACACAAGCCAATACCCGATTGGGCTCAGAAATATCTAACCTCACAAACCGATTGGCTAAAGCCTGAACATCAATCGCAAGAGGTCTCTCCCTAACTTGAATATATGCCAAACCCCCCATACTCACTGCCTTTTGGCTCAAAGCATCGGCCACCACATTGGCCTTCCCAGGATGGTACAATATAGTGATATCATAATCCTTAAGCAACTCCAACCATCTTCGTTGTCTCAAATTAAGATCCCTTTGCTTGAACAAATGCTGAAGACTACGATGATCAGTTAATACCTCACAAGACACACCATATAGGTAATGCCTCCAAATCTTCAATGCATGAACTGTGGAAGCCAACTCTAAATCATGAAAGGGGTAGTTCTTCTCATGGGGCATCAACTGACGAGAAGCATAAGCAATAACTCTACCCTCCTGCATCAATACACAACTAATCCCTACTCTCGAAGCATCACAATACACCGTATATAAACCTGAAGTTGATGGCAAAACCAATACTGGAGCCGTGGTCAAAGCTGTCTTGAGATTCTGAAAGCTCTCCTCATACTTGTCTGACTATACAAATGAAGCACCCTTCTCAGTCAACTTGGTCAAGGGCGATGCGATAGATGAGAACCCCAGAACAAACTGGCGATAATAACCTACCAAACCGAGAAAACTGAAAATCTCAGTAGCTGAGGATGGTCTGGGCCAACTCTGCACAGCCTTTATCTTCCTTGGATCAACCTGAATACCCTCACTGGACACCACATGTCCCAAGAATGCCACTGATCTGAGCGAAAACTCACACTTGGAGAACTTTGCATAAAGCTTCTCCTCCCTCAATCTCTGCAACACAACCCTAAATGCTCTGCGTGCTCCTCCTGACTATGCGAATAAACCAGGATATCATCAATAAACACTATAACAAATGAATCAAGATAAGGCCGGAACATCCTATTCATCAGATGCATGAACATTGTTGGGGCATTGGTTAGCACAAAAGACATAACTAGGAACACATAATGACCATATCTAGTCCTGAAAGCCATCTTAAGAATATTTGTGTCCCTGATCTTCAACTGGTGGTAACCCAAACGGAGATCAATCTTGGAGAATACCCTCGCTCCCTGAAGCTGGTCGAATAAATCATCAATACGAGGCAATGGATACTTGTTCTTAACGGTAACTCTGTTCAATTGCCTATAATCAATACACATTCTCATTGTGCCATCCTTCTTCTTTAAAAACAGAACTGGCGCACCCCAAGGTGACACACTAGGTCAAATAAACCCCTTATTAAGGAGTTTCTGAAGTTGTTCCTTCAACTCTGCTGGTGCCATACGATACGGTAGAATAGAAATGGGATGAATGTCCGGTACCAAGTCAATAACAAAATCAATATCCCTATCCAGTGGCATGCCCAGTAGGTCTTCAAGAAATACATCAGAGAAATCCCTCACAATTGGGACAGAATCAATACTGGAAGCCTCAACTCCGACATCTCTCACAAAGGCAAGATACAAAAGACAACCTTTCCCAACCATACGTTGGGCTTTCAAGAAAGAGATCACTCTACTAGGAACATAATCAGTCACACCACGCCACTTGATCCGCAGTACACCCGGTATAGCCAAAGTGACTGTCTTAGCATGACAGTCTAAAATAGCACGACACAGAGATAATCAATCCACGCCCAATATGACATCAAAATCCACCATACTCGGTGATAAAAGATCAACCAGGCTCTCCAGACCCCCAATAGTTACCACACATGACCGGTACAGACGGTCTACAATAACAATATCGCCTATCGGGTTAGATACATGAACAAGTAAAGCAAGAATCTCACGGGGTGTACCCAAATAATGAGCAAAGTATAATGACACATAAGAAAAGGTATATCCGGGATCAAATAATACAGATGCATCTCTGTGGTAGACTGAAACAATACCTATAATAACAACATCGGAAGCAGTAACATCAGATCTACCTGGAATAGCATAGAAATGGGCCTGACCGCCCCCGAATCAACCTCCCTCTCTGGGTGACCCCTAGCTGACTGACCTCCACCTCTAGCTGGCTGAGCACGTGGTGGCGAAGCAACTAGCGCTGAAGCTGAAGACTGACCCCTCTGCTGAGATGAACTAGAAGCACGACGAGGACACTGCCTCCACATGTAGCCCATCTCGCCACACTCATAGCAACTCCCAGGTGCTGGAGTAGGGTACTGAAGAGAACCCCTCGCACCGAAGTGAGTAGCAAATGCACTCGGCATAGAATAGCCCTGAGCCAATGGGGCACGAGATGAACTCTGAGCGAGAAGGGTACTAAGTGATGACTGGCCCTGTTGAGATCCCTGATAACCATGAACCGAAGATGACCCACGATAACATGGGCGAGCTGACTGAGCAAGCCTGAATGAACGACCTCTACCATGCTAAAACTGGCCCCTCGAAAGAAAACCACTATAGATGCCAGGTCCTTGAGGCCTCTTGGCCTCCCTCTCCTTTTGCTCCTGTCGGCGAACCGACTCAATCTCACAAGCGATATCAATCACCTCCTCGAAAGAAGCACCATATACCCTCTCTCGAGTCATAAGAATACGAAACTAGTAAGTAAGATCATCAACAAATCTCCTGATCCTCTCTCGATCTGTGGGAACCAAACAGATAGCATGATGAGCCAACTTAGAAAACCTCGACTTATACTGTGACATAGTAATCTCTACATGTCGCAACCACTCGAACTGTCTATGCAGCTCCTCTCTGTGGGATTGCGGCACATATTTCTCCAGGAAGAGAACGGAGAACTGTTGCCAAGTAAGGGGCGTGCACCAACATGCCTATGCCTCTCGTACACCTCCCACCAAGTGAAGGCGGCCCCAGAAAATTGAAACGTAGTAAATGCCACACCACTCATCTCAAGAATCCCTGTTGTACGGAGCATTCGTTGGCATTTGTCCAAGAAACCCTAGGTATCCTCGCCCTCTACACTGCTAAATGTCGGAGGCTGGAGTCTACCAAACCTCTCAAGTCAATGCTACTCATCATCCGGCATAACTGGTACTACAAACTTTTGGACTGGTGCAACCGGCTAGGCTGGAGGTGCCTCCAGTATTTGCACTCCCTGAACCACCGTATCGGGTGTACGGGCAGCTGGAGTCTGAGA
This sequence comes from Nicotiana glauca, assembly GCA_026770625.1. Lineage (NCBI taxonomy): Eukaryota > Viridiplantae > Streptophyta > Magnoliopsida > Solanales > Solanaceae > Nicotiana > Nicotiana glauca. The sequence goes on from MDKF010585097.1 coordinate 25,003, forward strand.
GCCTCCCCCTGCCTAAGAAATAGTTGCGGCATTAGAAACCGCGACCGCCTGAGCAAGGCTAGTGCATGCGGTCAATATCTGAGCCAAGGTCTCCTAAAGACCTGGAATCACAATGGGCACAACTAATGTCTAATCCTGAACTAGGGCAGCTGGTGGGTCTACAGATGCTGCCATCACTGTCCTGCCCCTGCCACAACCACGAATGCATCCTCGGTCTCTGGTGGCCGCAGTTGGTGGCACTGGTGGTCGTCCACTCTATTTGGTAGCTCGTGTCCTCACCATCTGTGAGAGAATAGAATAACAAAAGTTTAGTACTCAGATCAACAAGTTCGCACGACAAGAGTTTCAAGAATATGAAGTTTTTCTTAAAGGTTCTGCAGCCTCTCGAGGATAAATACAGACATCTCCGTACCGATCTATGAGACTCTACTAAACCTGCTCATCACTCATGAGACCAATGTAACCTAGGCTCAGATACCAACTTGTCATGACCCTAACCCCGAACCCGATCGTGATGGCGTCTCTCATGAATACATGGCCAGCCAAATGAACCAATTCTCAAGTTTTAATAGCATGATAATAGTCTAAACATAGTTTAACAATGTAGAATATCAGAAATACAAATAACAAATGCAGAAATCCAACCCGACACAGCCCTAACTGGGTGTCACAAGTCACGAGCATCTATAGAACACAACACAAGTCTACTAAATCCAATATCTAGTACAAATGTTTTTTGGACATAGAATGAAAAGATGATAGAGACACGGGGCTGCGGACGCCAATAACTATCTGGTAGTCTCCGAATACCGCCTGGAACTGGAGGAAATCAGCACTCAGGAGCGGAACTTGCGATGCCTGAATCTGCACACATGGTGCAAGGAGTAATGTGAGTACTCTGACCCAGTGAGTAACAAATATAAATTATGACTGAAGGCAAGAAATCACATAAGGCACAAGGCATTCATTAATGAAGTAGTAAAACATCGTTTGAAAATGGTAAATCAGTGAAAAATCAAGTAGAATATCCTTTCAACAGGTAAAATAGGTAAAACAGGTAAATAATGTAAAGTAAACTGATGCGGATTTGCCCCTCGGGCTTAGTAACCACAAATCCACCCCTTGGGCAATATCTCAGAACAATATCGGCCTCTCGGGCCCAATCTCAAAAAAATACCAGCCCCTCGGGCTCGATCTCACATCACAATGGGTACCCGCGCTCACTGGGGGTGTACAGACTCCAGGAGGGGCCTGTTACGGCCCAAGCGCAATATCAAGCCACCTCGTGGCATCAAATCTAGACCCTCGGCCCCATATCAGTCAAGCCACTTCATGTCGTATATATATCTCAGGCGCTTGACCTCAAATCAGTATCAGTGTTTCCTCACAACTAGGCATTCGACCTTACTCAGTCAAAAATAGTCACAAGCCCCTCATGCTTTAGCAAAACAGAATTTCTCAGCCCAAAACATCTTTTTAAAATATCATTTAAGTCTCAAAACTAAGTAAAAATGGCTGAGTAGTAAAATAATGGAAAATAACATGACTGAGTTCAAATAATAAGTCCAAAAATAGTGAGGAAAACTCCTAAAGGGTTCAAATAGTTGGACGAAGCCCAAATATGGCAATCAGCCCAAACCATATTGATAACAAATAAGTTTCAGTCAAATATGTGGTAAAATTATTAATCGAGATGGACGAAGTCGCAGTCCCCAATAGTGCACGATCCCACACTCGTCGTCGAATGTGTGTCTCACTCTAATATAGCACTATGTTGTGCAAATACAGGGTTTCAAACCCTCAGAACATCATTTACCATCATTACTCACCTCGAACTGGCTAAATCTCTAGCCCGCGATGCCTTTGCCCATCGAATTGACCTCCACGCGCATCGAATCTATCCAAAATCAGAACAAATACGTCACAAATATGATAAGGGAACAAAGCCCAAGCGAAAAAAATTGAAAAATACCAAAATTCTCGAAATTAACAAACCCCGAGCCCCGAGCCCACGTCTCGGAATCTGGTAAAATTTATATTTCCAGACACCTTGCACTCTCATGAGTCTAACCATACAAAAATTATCCAAATCCCATAACATTTCGACCCTTAAATCATCAAATCTATCCGAGAGGTTTTTCTAAACTTTTCCAACTAAATTCACGGATTTAATGCCAAAACTTGTAATAGATTCGATTAATCTAACCAAAATTAAGTTAAGAACACTTATCCCATTGTTTTCTCTAAAACTCTCCCGAAAATCGCCTCTCCCCGAGCTCCAAATCGTTAAAAATGGAAAAATGGGACGAAGTCCCATTTTCAGAACTTAACATTCTGTCCAGTTGTTTCTTCATTGCGAGCGCGTAGAAGAAAACAAATACTGGCCCAAAATATTCTATGCGATCGCGAGCAAATCAATGTGATCACATAGAAGGAAAAATAATGCTGTCCAAATTTATACTATGCGATCGCGGGCAAATCAATGTGATCACATAGAAGGAAAATAGTGCAGTCCAAATTTGTGTTTTGCGCGGGCAAATCATTGCAATCGCATAGAAGAAAAATACTGCTGTCCAAATTTGTGCTATGCGGTTGCGGGCAAATCAATGCGATCACATAGAAGGAAAATACTGTTGCCCAAATTTGTGCTTTGCAATCGCTGGCAAATCAATGCGATCGCATAGAACGAAAATACCAGATAGCAGAACAGCATTTCAAACATAGGAAAAAATGACCCGTAGCCCATCCGAAACACACCCGAGGCCCCCGGGACCTCAACCAAAAGCACCAACTTAGCCTAAAACCTTATTCAAACTTGTTACAATCTTTAAAATACCTCAAAAAATATTGAATTACCCAAAACACATCGAATTATAACACATCAAATTCAGGCCTAAGTTTCTAAAAACTTCCAAATTTCGCTTTTGATAAAAAACCCAACCAAATCACATCTGAATGGCCTGAAATTTTTCATACACATCCCAAATGACACAACGAAGTTACTGCAACCCTCAGAATTCCATTCCGTCTCTCAAATCAAAATCTCACCTATCAACCGGAAATCGCCAAAATATCAACTTCGCCAATTCAAGCCTAACTCTACTTCGGACCTCCAAAACCCATTTCGAACTCACTCCTAAGTCATAAATTGCCTCCCGAAGCTAACCGAACCATCGGAACTCACATCTAAGCCCTCTAACACATACGTCAACATCCGGTTAGCTTTCCCAACTTAAACTTCTTAAAAGAGACTAAGTGTCTCAAACTTCACCAAATTCCTTCCGGACTCGATCCGACTACCTAATACCACAAAACACAGATAACAAAGTATAAAGAAGCAGAAATAGGAAAAACGAAGCGGTAACTCATGAGATGACTGGCCGGGTCGTCACAGTAATCATGAGGTTGAACCGTTACAATTATGAATTACCTCAATATTTTGTAAGGTAGCAGTATGCAGTAATTTTTTATTGCCCCTGATCGAATACTTCATCTATGGGGTTGTTTGAGTTTGAATTAGGGCAAATATGACTTTTAGCTTGTAGTCGAAACTATTTATATTTAGTAGCCGCAAAAGTATATAAAATTTGTGTATTTTTTTTTTGTGTGTATATATGTATATATATATATATATATATATATATATATATATATATATATATATATATATATATATATATATGAGTACATAAGAAAATAACTCATATTTTTTCAGCTTTTATTTTGAAAGGGACTATACGGTTTGAAATTAAGCATGACATAAATTAAGTCTTGTCACAAGTATTCCATCCAGGGCCCATTTCGAAGCTTAATATTAAGTCTTGTCATAGTGTATATGATCCAGGTCGAATGACTTCGATCTAGATACTTGAGAGGTCGTCCGAAGTCCTACTCCGGGTAAGACCAAGTTCGAGCTTGAGGGATAGACCCGAGTTCGAAGGCGAAGCATGATGCATACTGAGGCAGGGTGTGCATACTGAGGCAGGGTATGCTCGACTTCGAAATAGTATCATTATGGATTTGTACTGGTACAAGTTAGATTCTACCACATCCCAAAAGTCATAGCGCAAATCCCCGAATATGATTGTATGAGTCTGTACTAGGCAGTTAGATAAATGTACCAAGAATATATTCCTTACTGTAAATAGAAATATTCCTTATTTAGGGCTCCTCTATTATATAAAAGGGACCCCAATCATTTGTAAGATATCTTATTATCACTGAGAGAAGAACAAACTTTCTACCTTTTTGCCTACTGTTCATCAGCGTTGTCCTTTATTTCCAGTGTTCTTACTTTATTTTTATTACTTAATTGTTCTTACTGCCCTAAGCCATCTCGAGGTCACTGTTGCTAAGTAACATTGGTTTGATTCACTTCTATCTTTCATTTCTGTTTCATATTTCTTGATTATTAATTGGTATTGAACTAAATCACATATCTTTAAAACCACTAATCAAATTTAATTGTTACTCATATTTTCGAGGTAAACACATAGGTAAATAAATCGTAATATACATAACAATTCAATTTTAAGCGCTCGAGTCAAAAAGAGAGAAGCATATCAAAATAAACATATTGATTCACTAGCTGAATACTTGATATACACAAACCAAATTTATATATGTAACCCAGACATGACAAAGTATTATATTTAGTATTTAACTTGTAATGAATCTATTATTTGTGGCTTGAATTATTTCCTTATATTTTTAGAAAACCCATAGTCCCTATAGGTTTAGGAAAACCCATTGTCCTAATAGATTTGGAAAAGAAAAACCCATAGTCCTTGTCAAATTGGGAAATATTTCTCGTATATGTTTGGGACCTTTTGGGATCTATATATAGGGATTATAGTTGAGGATTCTATAAATTGTATTGTGTTTTTCTTCTCATTCATAATGAAAAACTCTCTTTGCTTTTGCCCCGAGGATTAGGCTTAGCCAAACCTCGTTAAATCCTCATGTTGATTTTTCTTCTCTATTTTCTTTGTGTGTGATTTTGTGCTAGTTAACTCACGATATTCCGCAACAATTGGTATCAGAACAAGGTTTGGGTTTCTACATATAATCTAAGGTTAAGACGTCTTCATCATCTTCAACAAAGTACAAAGTAGAGAAATTTGATGGAGGTTCTAGTTTCAGTCTATGGAAGATTAGGATGAAATCGTCCCTGGTGTTACAAGGTTATGGAAAGCAATTGATGAGGATTTTCCTAATAACATGAAAGAGACAAAGAAAGAAGACCTAAAGGAGAGGGCTTTGAGTGCGATCTTCATGAGCATTATAGATATCGTTCTTGGAGAAATTGCTGAAGAAACTTCTGCAGCAACGGCATGGAAGAAGCTGGAAGATCTGTATTCTAAGAAATCACTGAAAAACCGCCTCTACCTGAAAAATAGGTTATACAATCTCCGTATAAACGAAGATACACATGTTAAAACTTACCTTGATGAGTTTAGTTCAATTATAATGGACCTGAATGATGTGGATATCAAAATTGAGAGTGAGGATCAGGCCTTGATTGTGTTATGTTCTTTACCACAGTCTTATGATACTTTTGCCAATAAACTGGTATATGAGAAAGACAACATTTCACTAGAAGATGTTAGTGATGCATTAAAATCTAAAGAGTTGAAAAAGAGTTGTCCAGACAGCAGAATTGAGGGTGAGGGTCTTATGATTAGAGGAAGAACACAACAAAAGGACTTTAATCGGAAAAAGTCAACCGCAAGATAAAAGTCTAAAGCAAGGAAGGAACACTGTTATGAGTGTGCAGAGCAAGGTCACTACAAGAGAGATTGTCCTAAGCTTAAGGAGAAAAGAGGGTAGCAGAAAATAGATAATTCGGAAAATATTGTTGACACTAGAAATAATTTTGACGATAGTGACTATGTAGGGGAAGTTTGTGCTGTGAGTTCTAGTTATGGGCAAAATTCTTAGGTTCTTGATTGTGGTGCTACTTTCCACATGTGTCCACACAAGAATTTGTTTGCAACTTACAAACAAATGTGTGAGACTGTCTATATGGGAGATGATAATCCATTACTAGTAGAGGGGGTTGGTAACATCAAATTGAGAATGTTCGAAGGAATTATAAAAAATATTGAGTGCTGGCATGTTCCTCGGATAAAGAGAAATTTGATTTCTCTTTTGACTTTGGATGATCAAGGGTATAAATTTCACTCCGAGAATGGAATACTTAAAATATGTAAAGGTTCCATGGTACTCATGAAGGGTAAACTACATTCTAAATTGTATCATCTTCATGCCAGTGTAGTTGAAGGGGAAGCTGTTGTAGCTTCTGGGAAAAGTGATCTAAATCAGTCTTAGTTCTGGCACTTGCAACTTGGCCATATGAGTGATAATGGATTGTCTTTGTTGAGTAAGCAAAATTTGCTGAATGGGTACAAAAATCAAGTTTTGAATTTTTGTGAGCATTTTGTGTTTGGTAAACAGACAAGGGTAAAGTTAATCAAAAAGGCTGAGCACAAGACCAGAGACAAGTTAGATTATATACACTCTGACTTGTGGGGTCCAAACAGAGTTCCCTCCAAGAGTGGTGACATATATTTTATGACTTTGATTGATATTACTCAAGGATGGTGTGGGCGTATTTTTTGAAAACAAAAAATGAGGCATTTTCGACATTTGTTAAATGGAAGACGATGGTTAAGAGGCAGACGGAAAGAAAAGTTAAGCATCTTCGAACTGATAATGGGTTGGAAATTTGTAATTCTGATTCGATAATTTCTGCAGCATGGAGGCATAGTGAGACACCGCACTTGTATCGGAACACCACAACAAAATGGTGTTGCAGAACGTATGAATAGAACGCTTTGTGATAGGGAACGAAGCATGCCTTCACACTCATGTGTTAGCAAAGAATTTTGGGCTCAATACAACTTGTTATTTGGTCAATATATCTCCATCCACAACTATTGATTTCAAAACTCCTTTTGAGGCATGGTCCGGTTCGCCTGCTGATTATTCAAATTTAAGGAGCTTATGCTCATGTGAGGGATGGAAAACTTGAGCCGAGGGAAAAAAAAGTGCATATTTCTAGGGTATGCAACTGGAGTGAAAGGTTATAGGTTGTGGTGCACAGATCAAAAGACTCCAGAGCTAATTATCAGTAGAGATGTAACATTCAATGAATCTGTCTCACTGGACAGTGAGAGGGAGAAGGCAATACCAGAAACAAATCGTGGTGTCAGTGACAGCATAGAGCTACAAATTGAATCTCCACTATCTCAGGCCAGTAGTTCTAAAGTAGAGGAAGTGGAGGAGGTGAAAAATATTGATCAAGGCGATAATGTTGATGCACATACGCAACAACAACCATATAGCAATGCAACAAGCAGAGAGAAGAGAGTGATCAACCTACAGCAAAGGTTTGCAAATGTAGTTGATGAAAATCTTCTTGGATATACGAATCCAATGGGATTTGCTTTGGCAGTCGCAGAGACCGTTGCGTTTGAGTGTTATATCTATCCAGAAGCTATTCCAGCTACAGAACCAAATCGACAGATTAGTGATATGGCTGAAGAGATTGAGTCTCTTAACAAGTTTAGGCATTGCCTAGACTTGGTCGCTGCGTGCGGCAATCACTAGAGCCTTTGTAAGGGCTGAGGGCAAGGTAGAGAGATGTTCCTATTGATGAAGAGAATTCAAGCCAAGGGGAAGATTTGTTATTTGTGATAGTCTCTATAGGTTTAGGAAAACCCATTGTCCTAATAGATTTGGGAAAGGAAAACCTATAATCCTTATCAAATTGGGAAGCCTTTCTCGTATATGTTTGGGATCTTTTGGGATCTATATATAGAAATTGTAGTTGGGGATTTTATAGATTGTATTGTGTTTTTCTTCTCATTCATAGTGAAAAACTCTCTCTGCTTTTGCCTCGAGGATTAGGCTTAGCCAAACCTCGTTAAATCCTCGTGTTGATTTTTCTTTTTTATTTATTTTGTGTGTAATTGTATGCTAGTTAACTCACGATATTCCGCAATAGAATCTTTACAAAAACAGTGTAGGTTTTACACATTACAACTATCTTATTTACTGGATTACCCAATCGACTTCTAATAGACAAAGTTACATGTTGTTGGCTTGTTGTAAATAACTTTAACTAATTTTTATATATATTTTTTAAAATTGCTTTATCATCGTGAATTATATATATATATATATATATATATATATATATATAAAAGTGGCTGATTAACTACCCGTTAAAATAATATTAGGCAGCATGTGGGTGATATCAATTTGGCGTTTAGACACTTGGAGATGCAAGAAAATGGCCCCAATTAAGACCTCACTCAAACTGACACATTTATATCAACAAGTGTCTTTTGACATTCCCTTAGCTTGAAAAGGATTTGACCCTTCAATTCGTTGAAGAAGAAAAAGAGAAAAACCTAATATTTGATACTTGGTCACCTGACTGTAAAGCCCAAATCAGTACGATGGATAAGTCCCATTCCATCCAACTTAACTTTTGTAATTATTCCAATACTGTCTCTTTCCCTTGCCATTTGTCTGCCCATGCACCAATTAATGTTAAAACCCAAAGACTAAAATTTAGCTTTAGTTAGCAGTCGATTCTTGAGTTTTCAACACATGTAGCTTTCAAACTTCAAAACGTTATTCGAAAAGATTTAGTTAGCGTTTGACTTTAGATCCCATTTTGAAAAATTTAATTTGGGTGATGTTTGGTTTAAAGATAAAAATGTGTTTGGTCATATGTTTTCAAAACATATTTTTCAACTTTATTTTGAAAAAATATATATATAATTTCCAAGTTTGGGATTTTGGCCCAAATTCAGCTCAATAGTGATTTTGAAATTTGAAATTTTTGATTTAGGATTTGGCCAAAATATGAGCAAAATTTATGGCCAAACATGAATTTTGAAAATAAATCTCAAATTTATTTTGACAAAACTTATGGTCAAACAGACCTTAAGTTCATGATCAGCAATTGATTTCATTAGTTGTCCGTGGAATTTTGAACTCTTTAATTAAGAATTGGGAATTTTTCTCAATCCTCACTTATTCCGATGCTCAGAAATATGTAGAAATAAGAATGTGAACATATAATTTTAGGATCAGATTCACACTTCTAGGAGATTTGTTTCTAACTCTAAAACCAGATTTTATGCAGCTCAACAAGTAATTCATATTGTTAAAAGATGGAAAGTCTAAAGAAATTAGGCAAAAAGCAGTCACTAAACATCTTTTTTCCAGCTAGCTAGAGTGAAATTATCCAACCCTCCATACCCTTCCACCCCAGAGAAAAGAGAAAGAATATAAACTTTTACAAGAAAAGCTTCGGTAAAAAATACATAGAGATTACAATAATGACATTCCTGCTCTTTTCCTTTGCAGTTGCATTTATAACAAATTGACTTCTTTAATTAAATTTAGTCCGGAAAAGGGCATAAAATTGGTAAATGGTTTATAAAAGCCCCGTCCATCTATCCGCCTGAAAATATATAGGGCGTTATTTCTATTTCAAATTTACCCACGCAACTAACGGAATTCCATGTGTGTATCTCATTAACTGATGTAGCGTTATTTCATTTGCTCACGTGGGTCAGTGAGGCTAACATTATATTTGGGTATTTTTTTCCCATTAAAGTGATCGAACTCATTCATCTTACCTATGGGTCATTCTTTTAACCATAAGTCAATATTTTTTACTCGTCTTCTTCCCCAATTTAGAACCTAGGTCATCAGGTTCCCCTGTTCCCCTTTCTTCTTCCCCAAAATTTCTCTTTTACAACTAATCAAATTTTGTCTTTTTCCTTCAAATCTTGTGGTTAGACGTAAATGTTCCGCTTTTATTGAATAATAAAAAATTCAAATGTCTGAAAATTCTATCTTTTCTGGTTCGTCGCGTCGTAGAGATTTAACTGCAAATCATTTTGTGGCTAAGATCCAATTGAACGGTGGTCGTCGATTATACAAATGCCCTCGTTTTGACGAGGCCTCTTCATGTGATTTGTGGGAATGACGGGATGAAGAGATGCTACCACATGTGACAATGCTAATCCATAACTTGAATACTTCACAGAAGTCAATGGAAGTTAAAAGAAATTGTCTGAAGAAGATGGTGGCTAACTTGGAAGATGTTGTTTCTGCTGAAAGACTAAAATAGAGAAAATAATGGAACAGGTTGAGGGAATTAATTCAGCAAAATTAGAGAAGGTTGCTAGGATGGAGGTTCTACTACAAAATATGAAGTTATTTATTGTGTTTTGTTAGATTGTCTTTGTGTTAGTGTTGCTCCCAAACGCACACGCAAGTATACTGGTCGACAAGTAATATAGGATTGTAAGTCCAGATATCGTACTCACAGGGACTTGTGATTAACTATCAACTAAATTAAACCAAATAATTTATCTATTCAAGCGAATCCTAACGTATGAGTATTTAACTAAAATTAACCTAAATTAGCAAATTAAGAGGTTAAAGAAAACAACGACAAATTATAGAGACGAATTCGATGTGAGTGAGTATTCTAGAGCTATGGGTTAGCTAACAATCCCGTTGAGTTTTTCACTTAAATCGTCTAATTGATTTATCTGGTTTATTGGTTGACAAGTTTAATATTGCTCGTAGCCTTCTCCCGAAGTACAACTCGCTTATTCAAGCTAACCTAACCCCTATATTCCTGTGGAATTATAATTAACAAGAACGCATCTATAATTCCTGTATAGTAACCAAGCAAGGCGATTAGGTATATTCCTACCCTAATCGCAAATTCGCTCCCCTTAAGAGTTAAGATCTTGCTCTACTCAATCTTATATGCAATCTAGAATTTCCTCTCCCGAGTTCAATCCTAGATTCGTAGATAGTATTCAATTGGTGATCAAGCAATCAAATAATTAAGCGCAAGATTGAATAAATAAACCAATATGATAAAATAATAAGAACAATCTAAGCTTCAAACTACAATGTTCATTAGCACCCAAAATTCTAGAACTAATGAACTATGAGATTAAAGGAAGAGAAGAAAAGAAAAATAGTTAGAAGCCTCCTCCAAGCGTGGTTTGTGTTCCTCCATGTCTCCTTAGGTCTAAGATCTATTAAAAGTATGTCCCCCTTCTCAAAATAGCGTTTTACATGTATTTATACCAAGTAGGGTCGGGTCCATACAAAAACACCATCTCCCGTACGAACCAGGACTTTGGCTCTGTAAATTTTGTACAGCTGCGCCGCACGCTGCTAGTGGAAATTATCAGCAGCCTCAACTGTTCGCATCAGGCAGCATTTTACACTGCTGTGCCGTATTCTGTGATGTCCCACACTGCGCGATAATGAGAATTTTAGACAATTCAAAACATGAAAATTGTAGCCCTTTCGAATAGCTTTCCAACAATATATTGTGGAGTCCAAACGGAATTCTGAGAGAAAAGTTATGTATATTTTACTAGACAATGCATCGTATGCCCGCTCGATTCTCCGTTTCGTTCTTAACTATCATCCGTTGATTCCCGAACACGATCCCAGCTAAATTTCTTGAGCTTTTACTGAGATTTCAAAGCTCTACATGACTTGAATTCATTCCATAATATCTACATAGCTCGGAATCACTCCTACAAGGCATAAAACACATATTTAGTGCAAAAAACTAGCGATTAAAGCTCAAACTCAATTAAAATGCAGTAAATTAGAGTTTAATAAGCGACTAAAATACACAATTATAGCGTATTATCAATACCCCACACTTAAGCTATTGCTCGTCCTCGAGCAATTAAACTACATTTTATATAGACACAACATTTTTAAACAATTCTCCTAACTTATCACACCAAGAATATTTAAAATAGACTAAGCACAAGAGTGTAACATCTTCACCTCAAGATTTGACTCACATGTACCATGCATTATTCGCAACTCACCCACTTACTCTAACACAAAGGTCACTGAAATTACCTTTCCTTCATGAATCAAGTACCCTCACACAACAAAAGAGAGTAGTTCCACACACAATACAATTTAAGAACAATTAGGAACTCAAGATGGAAAGAATTCACTCACTCTCAGAAATAACATTCATATTCCACAAAAGATGCACCATAGGCTTGTCCGTAGTGTACTACTCTACTAATCGAGCTCATTCAGTCTAGGATCAAGTAAGACTTTATTTGGCTGTAATGTAGGATCCGAGACGGGTAAGATACATTTAGATATAAAAGTGACTACACCTCCCTAAAAACTTTAATACATACACTTTAACATTGAAAACCCCACACTTATGTCAAACTATGACTCCACCTTCACATCGATATATATTAACTCCTACTTCTTGAAGCACAATTACATCAAGAGTCACCACTATCATAGAATATTTTCACAGCAATACAACTATCTTTTTTTTTCTTTTTCGAATCAAGTGGCTCTTACTTTTTTTCACAACAGTGCACCTTTCTCCTTATTTCAATTGTTCCACTCAAAAGCTAAACCAACCACCCCACACTTTAACTTTTACAAAGTTCATAACAATTCAAGTGATCGTCAGAGGTGAAAATGTTCAAATACATGGTCAATTCAAACAATTGGGTAAGGCTTGTAATGTGGTTGCCAAAGAAACAGGATTATAGGCTCAAAGGGGTTAACTATGATGCATAATAATTAGGCGGGTAAAATATTTATATGGCTCAACAAAGAAATGCCTATATCACTTCCAAGACTGAACAAAACTACTATTTCGCTTTGCAAATACACGGGGCAAGTTCTAGACATTAAATACAATGCACAGAATAACACAAAAACCTCACGCACATATGGCACATAATTCACTCAGGATTGGACTCATCAAGACACTCTAGTCAAAGAAGTTAAGCAAAGTTAAGATCATAAAATTTAAGGTACTTATACAAGAGTCAAAAACTGAACCTAAGCGTCACAACTAAAGTACTCACTATTCTCAAAGCATAACAATTCAAGATATATTGCTGCAATTCAATTCACATCACCATGGCTTCTCTCCTAAAAAAATAAAACTACTTATACTCGGTTCAAACAAAACCCTTGGAAAAGAACCGTGGCACAAAGAAAAACCAAGGAAAAATTGCTACACTAACTATAAAGAAAATCTTTTTGTCCTTTTTATTTAGACTTAAGTCCCTCAAGAAAATTTTCTAGGAGATCCATCGTCGGGAATAGTCCAATTTTCTTTTTTCATTTTTTCTAAAAAAAAATTATTCAATTAAACTAACACTACTAAAATAGCATAGAAATTCACTCGGACAATCTCCTCACCCCACACTTAAAATTGTGCAATGTCCTCAATGCACACTATAAATAATAAGAGGTTAAAAGAGACTCCTTGGTTGGCCAAAGGTCGAAGAATTAGCAGCTCACAGGATTCTCAGACTTCTTCCAGGTATGATCCATTGTGCGGATATCTCACACTTAGTTTCAACCACTTGCTCGCTTTTGCACATGCCTATTGGCTTTGACTCCATGCTCCTACTCCTACAAAATACAAAAACAACACTACAAAGATAACACAATAAAAAAAATAAACAACAATAAAAAGAAAAATAAAAAAATAGAATTGGGTTGCCTCCCAACAAGCACTTGATTTAACGTCGTGGCACGACGCCATCACTTTCACCACTTTTCCTTCCACTTAGAAGATATGAATTGCGCACCCAATTTTGCATCAATTTTTCTATCATGTTCCTGGGGCGGTGGTATGAAAATAAAGGAACCAAGTAAATAATTTCACATCTTGCACTTCTTGGCTTTTAATTGAGGGATGTCGTTTTGTCTCTTTGGCATCGCAAATTTCATAATATAAACAATTTGTTCCTCATCTATTGACTCCTCCATATGCTCGAATAGATCAATTCCCATGTCACCAACCAAACACACTGTTAAAAAGTGTTTAGAATGAGGTCCAATACACTCCAACTCCAAAATTGCATTATTTTTGACATCCTCAATTTTGCACTCTTCGTCAACCTTGGCATCATAAATAATATTTTGGTCGAATAGTTGGAATTCCTTCTTCTGCTCCGCAAGCTGGCCAGTATCCACAAAAATTGGTTGTAGGCCATCAGACACCTCAACCTTTCTATTCAATTGAGCTTGCAGGTCATGGATATCTAAGCCAAATTGGTCTATTTATTGCCTGTACTCAGTTCTTCCTTCTATAAGTTGTTCTGTCATATTTGAAAGACCATCACGGAGAAACTCATGAGATTTTATAAGTTGAGTTTGTTCCTCTAGCCAAGATTGGCTCAATAATATATGCTTCTTCAAAATTATTTTCTAGTGGGAGCTCACTCTCTTCAGCCACTTCCTCTGCCTCAGCCTTTATTCTCATGATTGTTGCATTAATTCTTTGTGCAGCCTTTCAATTTTCATCTTGTAGCTCGACTACTTGCCTCAGAATATCCCTAAAATATGCAACACATTCTATATCCTGTACTTCATTGCTCCTATTAAACTCATAAACATTATTAGAAACACCAAATAAGAGCTCTGAGAAGGATAATATGAATTAGGACAACCATACCAGTGGCCATCTTGAACACCACATATATTACAAATATTCCACTCAAAGGATTGAGATTATGAGCACAACTCGCTCCCGGAAACATTCAAATAATTTTTCCACCAGTGAGGTCCTCCACAATATGGACAAAGATCATCATAAAAAGAATAACCAATATTCGACCAATTCATATTCCAAGAAGTCATGTCATCAAAGATAATAAAATATTTAACTAAGATAAAAATAAAAAGAAACTTGAATAGACAAAAAGTAAAAATCTAACCTAGCTGACTAGTTAATTTCTAAGTCCCCGGCAATGGCGCTAAAAACTTGTTGCTCCCAAACGCACATGCAAGTATACGTGGTCAACAAGTAATATAGGATTGTAAGTCCAGATATCGTACCCGTATGGACTTGTGATTAACTATCAACTAAATTAAACCAAACACTTTATCTATTCAAGCAAATCCTGACGTATGAGTATTTAACTAAAATTGACCTAAAGTAGCAAATTAAGAGATTAAAGAAAAAAACACAAATTATACAGACGAATTCGATGTGAGTGAATATTCTACAGCTATGGGTTAGCTAACAATCCCTTTGAGTTTTTCTCTTAAATCTTCTAATTAATTTATCTGGTTTACTGGTTAACAAGTTTAATATTGCTCATAGCCTTATTCCGAAGTACAACTCGCCTATTCAAGCTAACCTAACGCCTATATTCCTATGAAATTAGAATTAACAAGAACGCATTTATAATTCCTGTATAGTAACCAAGCAAGGCGATTAGGTATATTCTTATCCTAACCGCAAATCTGCTCCCCTTAAGAGTTAAGATCTTGCTCTACTCAATCTTATATGCAATCTAGAATTTCCTCTCCCGAGTTCAATCCTAGATTCGTAGATAGTATTCAATAAGTGATCAAGCAATTAAATAATTAAGCGCAAGATGGAATAAATAAACCAATATGATAAAATAATAAGAACAATCTAAGCTTCAAAACTACAACGGTCATGTAGCCCCCAAAACTCTAGAACTAATGAACTATGAGATTAAAGGAAGAGAAGAAAATAAAACTAGTTAGAGTACTCCTCCAAGCGTGGTTTGTGTTCCTCCACGTCTCCTTAGGTCTAAGATCTATTAAAAGTATGTCCCCCTCCTCAAAATAGCATTTTACATGTATTTATACCAAGTAGGGTCGGGCCCAGACGAAAACACCTTCTCCCGTGCGACCTAGGACTCTGGCTCTGCAAATTTTGTATAACCGTGCCGCATGCCGCTAGTGGAAATTATCAGCAGCCTCAACTTTTTGCATCAAGCAGCATTTTACACTGCAGCGCCGCACACGGTGGCATCCCACACAGTGCGGTATTGAGAATTTGCAAAAATGAAAAGCATGATAGTTGTAGCCCTTTCGAATAGCTTTCCAACGATATATTTTGGATTCCAAACGGAGTTCTGAGCTAAAGGTTATGTATATTTTACTAGACAATGAGCCATATACCGGCTCGATTCTCTGTTTCGTTCTTAACTATCATCCGTTGATCTCCGAACATGATCCCGGCTTAATTTCTTGGGCTTTTACTGTGACTTCAAAGCTCCAAATCACTTGAATTCATTGTATAATTTCTATATAGCTCGGAATCACTCCTAAAAGGCATAAAACACATATTTAGTGCAAAACACTAGCGATTAAAGCTCAAACTCAATTAAAGTGCAGTAAATTAGAGTGTAATAAGCGACTAAAATACACAATTATAGCCTATTATCAACACCCCATACTTAAACTATTGCTCGTCCTCGAGCAATCAAACCACACTTTATATAGACACAACCTTTTAAACAATTCTCCTAACTCATCACACCAAGAATATTTAAAATAGACTAAGCACAAGAGTGTAACATCTACATCTCAAGATTTGACTCACACGCACCACGCATTATTCACAACTCACCCACTTACTCTAACATAGAGGTCACTGAAATTACCTTTCCTTCATGAATCAAGTGCCCTCACACAACAAAAGAGAGTAGCTCCACACACAATACAATTTAAGAACAATTTGGAACTCAAGATGGAAAGAATTCACTCACTCTCAGAAATAACATTCATATGCCACAAAAGATGCACCATAGGCTTGCCCGTAGTGTACTACTCTACTAATCGAGCTCATTCAGTCTAGGATCAAGTAGGACTATATTTGGCTGTAATGTACGGTCCGGGACGGGTAGGACATATTTAGATATAAAAGTGACTACATCTCCCTAAGCACTTTAATACATACACTTTAATATTGAAAACCCCACACTTATGTCAAACCATGACTCCACCTTCACATCGATATATATTAACTCCCACTTCTTTTAGCACAATTACATCAAGAGTCACCACTATCGTAGAATATTTTCATAGCAATACAACTATCTTTTTTTTTCTTTTTCAATTCAAGTGGCTCTTACTTTTTTTTCAAAACAATACACCTTTCTCCTTATTTCAATAGTTCCACTCAAAAGCCAAACCAACCACCCCACACTTTAACTTTTATAGAGTTCATAACAATTCAAGTGCTCGTGAGAGGTGAAAAGATTCAAATACATGGTCAATTCAAATAATTGGATAAGGCTTGTAATGTGGTTGTCAAAGAAACAGGATTATAGGCTCAAAGGGGTTAACTATGATACATAACAATTAGGCGGGTAAAATATTTATATGGCTCAACAAAGAAATGCCTATATCACTTCCAAGACTGAACAAAACTACTATTTCGCTTTGCAAACACACGGGGTAAGTTCTAGACATCAAATGCAATGCACAGAATAACACAAAAACCTCACGCTCACATGGCACATAACTTGCTCAGGATTAGACTCATCAAGACACTCTAGTCAAAGAAGCTAAGCAAAGTTAAAATAATACAATTTAAGGTACTTATACAAGAGTCAAAAACTGAACCTAAACGTCATAACTAAAGTATTCACTATTCCCAAAGCATAAAAATTCAAGATATATTGCTTCAGTTCAATTCATATCACCATGGCTTCTCTCCTAAAAAAATAAAACTACTTATACCCGGTTCAAACAAAACTCTTGGAAAAGAACCGCGGTACAAAGAAAAACCAAGGGGGAATTGCTACACTACCTACAAAGAAATTTTTTTTGTCCTTTTTCTTTAGACTTAAGTCCCTCAAGAAAACTGTCTAGGAGATCCATCGTTGGAAATAGTCCAATTTCTTCTTTTTATTTTTTCTAAAAAAAATTATTTAATTAAACTAATACAACTAAAATAGCATAGAAATTCGCTCAGAAAATCTCCTCACCCCACACTTAAAATTGTGCAATGTCCTCAATGCACACTATAAATAATAAGAGGGTAAAAGAGACTCTCTGGTTGGCCAAAGGCCGAAGAATTAGCAGCTCACGGGATAATCAGACTTCTCCCAGGTATGATCCTTTGTGCGGGTACCTCACACTTAGTTTCAACCACCTGCTCACTTTTGCACATGCCTATTGGCTTTGACTCCATGCTCCTACATCTAAAAAATACAAAAACAATACTACAAAGATAACACAAAAAAAAAAATATAAACAACAATAAAAAGAAAAAGAAAAAATAGAATTGGGTTGCCTCCCAACAAGTGCTTAATTTAACGTCGCGGCACAACGCCATCACTTTCACCACTTTTCCTTCCACTTAGAAGATATGGATTGCACTCTCAATTTTGCATCAATTTTTCTGTCACGTTCCTAGGGCGGTGGTATGAAAATTAAGGAACCAAGTAAATAATTTCGCATCTTGCACTTCTTGGCTTTTAACTGAGGGATGTCGTTTTGTCTCCTTTGCATCGGAACTTTCAGAATATAAACACTTTTTTCCTCATCTATTGACTCCTCCATATGCTCGAATCGATCAATTCCAATGTCACCAACCAAACACAATATTGAAAAGTGTTTAGAATGAGGTCCAATACACTCCAACTCCAAAATTGCATTATTTTTTACATCCTCAATTTTTCACTCTTCGTCAACCTTGGAATCATGAATAATATTTTGGTCGAATAGTTGGAATTCCTCCTTCCGCACCACAAGCTGGCCAGTATCCACAAAAATTGGTTGTAGGGCATCAGACACCTCAACCTTTTTATTCAATTGAGCCTGCAGGTCATGGATATCTAAGCCAAATTGGTCTATTTCTTGCCTGAGCTCAGTTCTTCCTTCTATCAGTTGTTCTGTCATATTTGAAAGATCATCACAGAGAAACTCATGAGATTCTATAAGTTGAGCTTGTTCCTCTAGCCAAGATTGGCTCAATATATCTGCTTCTTCAAAATTATTTTCTGGTGGGAACTCGTTCTCTTCAACCACTTTCTCTGCCTCGGCCTTTATTCTCATGATTGCTGCACTAATTCTTTGTACAACCTTTCGATTATCATCTTGTAGCTCGTCTACTTGCCTAAGAATATCCCTAAAATATGCATCACGTTCCATATCATGTACTTTATTACTCCTATCAAACTCATAAACATTATTTAAAATATTATAATAAGAGCTCTGAGAAGGATAATATAAATTAGGACAACCATCCCAATGGCCATCTTGACCACCACATATATTATAAATATTTCACTCAAAGGATTGAGATTGTGCGCACAACTCGCTTCCGAAAACAATCTGATGATTTTTCCACTAGTGAGGCCCTCCACAATATGGACAAGGATCATCATAATAAGAATAACCAATATTCGACCAATTCACATTCCAAAAAGTTATGTCAACAAAGATAATAAAATATTTAACTAAGATAAAAATAAAAAGAAATTTGAATAGACAAAAAGTAAAAATCTAACCTAGCTGACTAGTTAATTTCTAAGTCCCCGGCAACAGCGCCAAAAACTTGTTGCTCCCAAACGCACACGCAAGTATACGTGGTCGACAAGTAATATAGGATTGTAAGTCCAGATATCGTACCCACAGGGATTTGTGATTAACTATCAACTAAATTAAACCAAATAATTTATCTATTCAAGCGAATCCTAACGTATGAGTATTTAACTAAAATTAACTTAAAGTAGAAAATTAAAAGATTAAAGAAAAAAACGATAAATTATAGAGACGAATTCTATGTGATTGAATATTCTAGAGCTATGGATTAGCTAACAATCCCGTTGAGTTTTTCACTTAAATCATTGAATTAATTTATCTGGTTTAATGGTTAACAAGTTTAATATTGCTCTTAGCCTTCTCCCGAAGTACAACTCGCATATTCAAGCTAACCTAACGCCTATATTCCTATGGAATTAGAATTAACAAGAACGCATTTATAATTCCTGTATATTAACCAAGCAAGGCGATTAGGTATATTCCTATCCTAACCGAAAATTCTCTCCCCTTAAGAGTTAAGATCTTGCTCTACTCAATCTTATATGCAATCTAGAATTCCCTCTCCCTAGTTCAGTCCTAGATTCGTAGATAGTATTCAATTGGTGATCAAGCAATCAAATAATTAAGCGCAAGATTGAATAAATAAACCAATATGATAAAATAATAAGAACAATCTAAGGTTCAAACTACAACGCTCATTAGCACCAAAAACTATAGAACTAATGAACTATGAGATTAAAGGAAGAGAAGAAAAGAAAAATAGTTAGAAGCCTCTTCCAAGCGTGGTTTGTGTTCCTCCATGTCTCCTTAGGTCTAAGATCTGTTAAAAGTATGTCCCCCTTCCTCAAAATAGCGTTTTACATGTATTTATACCAAGTAGGGTCGGGCCCAGACGAAAACACCTTCTCCCGTGCGAGCTAGGACTCTGGATCTGTAAATTTTGTGCAGCCACGCCGCACCATGCGGCACGCTTGTGGAAATTATCAGCTGCCTCAACTTTTCGCATCATGCAGCATTTTACACTGCTGCGCCGTACTCTTCCGTGTCGCACGCAGCGCGGTATTGAGAATTTGCAAAAATTTAAAACATGAAAGTTGTAGCCCTTTTGAATAATTTTCCAACGATATATTGTGGAGTCCGAACGGAGTTTTGAGCTAAAAGTTATGTATATTTAACTAGACAATATGCCGTACACCCACTTGATTCTCCATTTCGTTCTTGACTATCATCCGTTGATCCCCGAACACGATCCCGGCTTAATTTCTTAGGTTTTTACTCAGATTTCAAAGCTCCAAATCACTTCAATTCATTCCATAATATCTACATAGCTCGGAATCACTCCTACAAGGCATAAAATACATATTTAGTGCAAAATACTAGCGATTAAAGCTCAAACTCAATTAAAGTGCAGTAAATTAGAATGTACTATGTGACTAAAATACACAATTATAGCATATTATCAGTTAGTACTACTGTAGGGATGGAAAATGAGGTGATACAGGGTGGGGCAGTTTTCAGCATTCGCGGGACGGAGCAGGGCCTAATTTTTAAAAAAAAACATTAATGCGGGGCGGGGTGGGCCGCCCTATTTTTAAAACCTAAATCTTGAGTGAAAATTGGAATATCATAATATTTAGAGCTCGTTTGGTCGAGATTTTACATTTTTCTTATGTTTTCCTCAAATGAAATTTTAAAACGACATTTTCGGACAGACATACAGTTTTGTTTGAGCAAATTATTTAGGAAACACCTCTGTTACTGTTATAAATATATTTTGTGTTTGCTCATTTTTCTGTTTTTCCTCCAATTTGGTCAATCTTTCTAAAGAATGATTTTGAGTGTCAGCCATAACAATGGTGATACTAATTAAAAAAAGAGAAATTTTCATAAAGCACTATATTTTAGTAGTTATGTGACCACCCAAAGGGTCATCACCTGTTTCCTCATTCGTTCCGTGCTTCCCAATCCTTGAAAATCTAATATTTACTTGCCTCAATTTACGTGCACAGTCCGGACGCGTAGCCGGAAAACTTTTATGTTAAAATATGTGAATTATATGAAAAATTTAAAGAATTTTGATATTAATATGATTAAAGTTGACTTTGGTTAATATTTTTGATAAACGGACCCGAACCCGAGATTGGACGGTTCCGGAAGGTCCGTAGAAAAATATGGGACTCGGGCATGTGCCCGGAGTCGAATTCCGAGGTCCAGAGTCCGAAGAAAAGAATTTTTCTGTTAAATTATTTTTCTAAAATTATTAAGGAAAATGGAAATGGAAATTGAATAAAAGACTATGGTATCGGGCTCGATTTTGGTTCCGACGCCCGGTACAAGTCTTAAATATGTGTTAAGCACTTTCAGTAAAGTTTGGTCGAAATCAGACGTCATTTGACGTGTTTCGGACCTAGATATCTAAAGTTGGAAGTTTATGAAGTTGAAATGAAAATGATGATTTTTAGGCTTGATTCATTGATGTTGATGTTATTTTGGCAATTTGATCGCACGAGTATGTCCGTAGGATATTTTTGAGGTTGTGTGCATGTTTGGTTTGGAGCCCCGAGGGCTCGGGTGAGTTTTGGATAGGTGTCGAGTTGCATTTTGAACTTTGAGAAAAATAATTGCAGGTCAGGTCTGTTGGCATCGCATTTGCGAAAGAATTCTCGCAAATGCGAGACCCGCAAATGCGAATTCCCATCGTAAATGCGAAGAAGGGGAAAGCCGGGCCAGATCGCAAATGCGATCAATACTTCAAAAATGCAAAGTCTGGGATAATGGGCTGTAGTCGCAAATGCGACGCCCTTGCTTACAAATGCGAGATGGCCCTGATCGCAAATGCGATAGAACGTTCGCAAATGCGAAACCTGCCTTCCAGACCCAAGTTCGCAAATGCAAACTAAAATGTCGCAATTCCCAGCCTTGTTTGGTTTGCAATTGCGAATCAAGGTTCGCAATTCCCATATCCGCAGTCCAGCAAATTTTATACTTAGTCGAAATTTCACCACTTTTCACCATTTTTTCAAAACCCAAACAACATAGGCGATTTTTCAAGAGCAAACTTCATCCCAAATCACTTGTAAGTTGATTTTTACAAGAGCAAACTTCTTTCAATCTTTAACATCATTAAACATGTTTTCCACTTGAAATCAAGGATTTTCATGGGTGAAACTGGGGTTTTTGGGTAGAACCTAGGTTTTATATAAATTTGGGAGTTGGACCTCGATTTGAGGTCCGATTTCAAAACAAATTACATATTTGAGTTCGTGGGGGAATGGGTAAGCGGGTTTTGGTCTGAACCTCAGGTTTTGACCACGTAGGCCGGGGCATTTTCGGAATTTTTGGGAAAATATTGGAAAAATCATTTTTATGCATTCAAATTGATTCATATAGTATTTATAAAAGTAATTGAACAATTTGTGATTAGATTCGAGCGAATTGGAGGTAGAACCGCGAGGTAAAGCGATAGTTGAGGATTAAGTGGATTTCAAGGCTTTGAGGTAAGTGTTTGGTTTAACCCTAGCTTGAGGGAATAGGAGTTGAATCTTGTTGATAGTTGCTATATGATCGAGTACGATGTATAGGCATGGTGACGAGTATCTATACATCGGTGTATAGCATCAGCGTGAGTCCTTATAGTGTGATTATCATGATTTAGTTGTGAACTCTGTGATTATTGGAGGATTTCTATTTGTTGTGAATAACATGTGAACGGTGATATGATTACTTGATTCTTTGGAGCGTTGGTTCAAAATAGTAGAGTGGGTTATAAGATAAGAAAAGTAAGAAAGAGAAAGCGTTGTTGATTATTCCCTTGCCGGGACGTTTGGCTGAACTTGTTGGATTCTTTCCCTTGCCACGATTTTGTCAAATATTTGCTTATTTTTATGTCCCTTAATTGTGACTGTTGTTTGGGAAGTCAGACTGTTAAATGACATTGAGGATCGGGTTGCGCGCCGCAACAATGATATATGAGGGTCGGGTTGCGCACTGCAACAATGATACATGAACAATGATATATGAGGGTCGGGTTGCGCGCCGCAACAATGATACATGAACAATGATATATGAGGGTCGGGTTGCGCACCGCAACGATGATACATGAACAATGATATGGGTCGGGTTGCACGCCGCAACAGTGGTATTTGTGGAGAGGGGTGCTCGCCGCAACAATGGAATTTATGGAGCGGGTTTCATGCCGCAACAGTGGTATTTGTGGAGCGGGTTGCACGCCGCAATAGTTATTGTTACCATGTGTTTGTATTGAGTATAGATTCCTTGTTCATTGTGAATCTAAGCTGTTTTAGTTTGTTACTCGGCATTACTGTTAATATTGTATCTCCCCATAGCATGTTTCCCCCTCCTATGTTGTTAATTGCCTTGTATTCGATTTCTGTTGTATATTTATAACTGCACAGGTTTATGTGGTATCCAGTCTAGCCTCGTCACTACTTCGTCAGGGTTAGGCTAGACACTTACTAGCACATGGGGTCAGTTGTGCTGATGCTACACTTCTGTGCATTTTTGCACAGGTCCAGGTTTTGAGGAGCAATAGCAGCATTTGTGTGGGAGCAGGCTTTCATTTTTGCGAGACCGAGGTAGCCTTGCAGGTGTCCGCAGGCCCGACATCTCTTCTTTATGTTCTCTTTTAGATTGTTGCCTCATTGTTTTCGAGACGGACAACTTATATATTTCTTTCAGACCATTGTATTTAGTATATTCTTAGTAGTTCGTGAGTACTGTGACACCAAATCTTGGGTAGAGGCTATTAATGACTATTCCGCGTTATGATTCGTAATTATAAATCAGACTTCCGCTATTATTCTTGTTAAATTTTATGTTCTATATTGATGCTGTAAACTGTTAAAGTAATTGTCTAGTAGTGAAAGGGTAAATAAGTTGACTTGCCTAGCTACCACGAGTAGGCACCATCACGATCCCGATGGTGAGAAATCCGGGTCGTGACAAGTTGGTATCAGAGCACTAAGTTACATAGGTCTCACAACTCACGGACAAACTTAGTAGAGTCTGAGGGGTAGGTGCGAAGACGTCTGTACTTGTTCCCTAGAGTCTATTGAGTTAGGAAAAATCTCTCATTTGTTCTTTCTTGTCGTGCGATTTGGTTTCTCAATACTGATTGAATATCTGCTCTGTTCTTTGGCAGATGGCGAGAACACGCGCTTCCTCATCCACCAATCATCTGTCCGAGCCCCAGGCATCTCCCGCTAGGGGCAGAGGACGTGACCATGCTAGGGGCCGAGGCAGGAGCAGAGCCCAGCCACCCGCAGCAACACCAGTGGCAAATCCTCAGGTTGGCCTTGACGAGGAGGTGCCGGCCCCAGCCCAGACAGTTCCGGTGGGCCCAGCTCAGGTCCTAGAGGGGTTTATTCTACCCCAGTTCTTCAGGATGCCTTGGTTTGGTTGGTTGGCCTCATAGAGAGTGTCACCCGAGCAGGATTGCTCCCTGTAGCACCAGCCACTTCCCAGGCTGGGGGAGGGGCCCAGACTCCTGCCATACGTACTCCGGAGCAGGTAGCTCCTCAGACTCAGATTCCACCAGTTCAGCCGGGGGTAGTTGCACAGGCCGGTGATGGAGCGGCTATGTCCGTAGATGCTTTGTGAAGGCTGGACAGGTTCAGCAAGCTCTTCACTGCCACATTCAGCGAAGCTTCTTCTGAGGACCCCCAGGATTTCTTATATAGCTGCTACGAGGTCCTTCGGAACATAGGCATTGTGGAGTCCAATGGAGTTGATTTTGCGGCTTTTCGTCTATCTGGATCCGCCAAGACTTGGTAGAGGGATTACTTCTTAGCCAGACCAACAGGGTCGCCGCCTTTGACTTAGGATCAGTTTTCGGAGTTTTTTCTAGAGAAGTTTCTTCCCATTACTCAGAGGGATGCTTACCGGAGGCAGTTTTAGCGCCTCCAGCAGGGGTCTATGACGGTAACCCAGTATGAGACCCGGTTTATCGATCTAGCTCGCCATGCCCTCGTCATACTCCCCACTGAGAGGGATAAGGTGAGGAGATTCATTGATGGTTTGATTAAGCCTATTCGTCTTCAGATGGCCAGAGAGGCGGGTAGTGACATTACCTTTCAGGAGGGGCCTATGTGGCCTAGAGGATCGAGATGGTTCTGCCACAGGGGAGTGGTCTTAGGTCAGACAAGAGACCACGTCACTCAGGTCAATTCAGTGGTGCCTCATCTGGAGGCAGGGATTCTTATGATAGGGGTCAGCCTTCCAGGCCCTTTCAGTCAGCCCTCCAGGCTTCGCAGGGTGTCCCAGGTGATCGTGGTTTTCGTGGGCAGTATTTCGATCAGCAGTCACTCAGTGCACCGCTAGCTCTCATCAGTGCACAGCTCTTTAGAGCTTTCGTGAAGGTCATTCGGGTTGTCAGGGCCAGTCTCGTCGTACGGAGGGATGTTATGAGTGTGGTAAGTATGGTCACATCAAGAGAGCTTTCCCAAGATTGAGGGGTACACAGTCGCAGCAGTAGGGTCCTCGCCTCATGATTCAGGCACCAGGTGACCCACAGCCTGCCCAGCCAGCCAGGGGCGAGGGTAGGGATCATAGAGGTGGAGGTTGAGACCGTAGAGGTGGAGGCCGGACCGCCAGAGGTAGGGTTCAGCAGGTAGCCGATCGTCCCAGAGACATAGTTCAGGGAGGTGGGGCTGAGCAGAGGCCAAGTCGTTAGATGCCGTTATTTCAGGTACTATTCTGGTTTGTGATAGAGATGCGCTAGTGTTATTTGACCTTGGGTCTGCATATTCATATGTGTCGTCCTATTTTTCACCCTTCCTGGCTATGTCTAGTTATGCTCTGGACATTTCTGTTTATGTATCTACACTGGTGGGTGACTCTATAGTAGTCGACCGGGTGTATCGTTCCTGTGTGGTTGTGTTTGAGGGTCTTGAGACCCGTGTTGATTTACTGCTTTTAGATATGGTGGATTTCGACGTTATTTTGGGGATGGATTGGTTGTCCCCATATCATGCTATCTTAGATTGTCATGCCAAGACCGTGACCTTGGCTTTGCCAGAATTGCCCCGACTAGAGTGGAAAGGGACCTCAGGTCATGCCACCCGCAGTGTTATTTCATATGTTAAGGCTCGACGCATGGTCGAGAAGGGGTGTTTAACTTATCTGGCGTATGTTTGCGACTCATGCGCAGAGGTTCCTTCTATTGACTCTGTTCCTATTGTTCGAGAGTTCCTCGAGGTCTTCCCTTCAGACCTACCGGGTATGCCGCCCGACAGGGATATTGATTTCTGTATTGATCTGGCTCCAGGCACACAACCCATTTCTATTTTGCCGTATCGTATGGCCCCGCCAAAATTGAAGGAGTTAAAGGACCAGCTGCAAGATTTACTAGAGAAGGGTTTTATCAGGCCTAGTGTTTCTCCTTGGGGTGCGCCGGTGTTATTTGTGAAGAAGAAGGATGGATCGATGTGGATGTGAATTGATCACCGGCAATTGAACAAAGTGACGATAAAGAACAAGTATCCACATCCTAGAATTGATGATTTGTTTGACCAGCTTCAGGGAGCAAAGGTATTTTCAAAAATAGACTTGAGATCTGGCTACCATCAGCTGAGGATTAGGGCGTCTGATGTCCCTAAGACAGCATTCCGCACTCGGTATGGGAACTACGAGTTTTTAGTCATGTCATTTGGGTTGACCAATGCCCCATCAGCGTTTATGGAGTTGATGAACCGAGTGTTCCGGCCATATCTAGACTTATTCGTAATAGTCTTTATTGATGATATCCTGGTGTACTCCCGCAACCAAGAAGAGCACGAGCAGCACCTCAGAGTGGTTCTTCAGACTCTGAAGGATAGTCAGTTATATTATAAGTTTTCGAAGTGTGAGTTCTGGTTGAGTACAATTGCATTTCTGGGTCATATTGTATCAGCAGAGGGTATTTAGGTGGACCCGAAGAAGACTGAGGCAGTCAAGAATTGGCCTGGACCAGGTTCAGTGACCGAGATTCGGAGTTTCTTGGGGTTAGCAGGTTATTACCGTCGGTTCGTAGAGGGATTTTCATCTATTGCAACCCCGATGACCAGATTGACCCAGAAGGGTGCCCAGTTCAGGTGGTCAGATGAGTGTGAGGCGAGCTTTCAGAAGCTCAAGATAGCTCTGACTACAGCACTGGTATTGGTTTTTCCCACGGGTTCAGGGCCTTACACAGTCTATTGTGATGCTTCCCGCATTGGGCTTGGTGCAGTATTAATGCAGGATGGCAAAGTCATTGCCTATGCTTCGAGACAGTTGAAGATCCACGAGAAGAATTATCCAGTTCATGATCTAGAGTTGGCAGTTGTTGTTCATGCTTTGAAGATTTGGAGGCATTATCTATATGGTGTGACTATGAGGTGTACACGGATCACAAGAGCCTTCAGTACCTGTTCAAGTAGAAAGAGTTGAATGTGAGGCAGCAAAGGTGGTTAGAGCTGTTGAAAGATTATGATGTTACTATCTTATACCTCCCGGATAAGGCCAATGTGGTGGCTGATGCATTGAGTAGGAAATACGCCAGCATGGGTAGTCTTGCTTATATTCCGGACATCCAGAGACCGCTTGCTTTAGATGTTTCAGCCTTGGCCAATCGATTTGTGAGATTAGATATGTCTGAGCCTAGCAGAGTGTTAGCTTGCACGATTGCCCGTTCTTCTCTATTGGAGCGTATCCGTGATCGGCAGTTTGATGATCCCCATTTGTGTGTCCTGAGAGACACGGTGCAGCGTGGAGGTGCCACGAAGGTGACCTTAGATGATAATAGTGTTTTAAGATTGCAGGGGCGAGTTTGTGTGCCCAATGTTGATGGGATTCGAGAGTTAATCTTAGCCGAAGGCCCATAGTTCTCGATATTCTATTCACCCGGGCACCGCGAAGATGTATCAGGACTTACGGCAGCATTATTGGTGGCGAAGAATGAAGAAGGATATTGTTGTGTATGTGGCTCGGTGTTTGAATTGTCAGTAGGTCAAATTTGAGCAACAAAGCCCCGGTTGTTTGTTTCAGAGGATTGAGCTTCCCCAGTGGAAGTGGGAAAGGATTACCATGGATTTCGTTACTGGACTTCCGCTGACTCGGAAGAAGTTTGATGCTATTTGGGTCATTATTGATAGGCTGACCAAGTCAGCGCACTTCATTCCAGTGGCAGTCTCCTATTCATCTGAGAGTTTAGCTGAGATTTATATCAGGGAGATTGTCCGCCTTCATGGTGTGCCGGTATCCATCATTTCGGACTGGGGTACGCAGTTTACCTCGCACTTCTGGAGAGCAGTTCAGCAAGAGTTGGTCACCCAGGTCCAGTTGAGCACAACATTCCTTCCTCAGACGGACGGTCAGTCCGAGCGAACTATACAGATTTTGGAGGATATGCTCGGAGCTTGTGTCATTGATTTTGGAGTCTCGTGGGACCAGTTGTTGCCTTTAGTAGAGTTTGCCTACAACAACAGCTACCAGTCCAGCATTCAGATGGCTCCATATGAGGCATTGCATGGTAGGCGATGTCGGTCTCCAGTCGGATGGTTTGAGTCGGGTGAGGCTCGGTTATTGGGTATAGACTTAGTCCAGGAGGCCTTAGATAAGGTCAAGATCATTCAGGAGAGGCTTCATTCAGCTTAGTCTAGGCAAAAGAGTTATGCAGACCGTAAGGTCCGAGATGCAGCTTTTATGGTTGGTGAACGGGTATTTCTCCGGGTGTCGCCTATGAAGGGCGTGATGAGGTTCGGAAAGAAAGGAAAGCTTAGCCCTAGGTACATTGGTCCGTTTGAGATTATTGACCGAGTAGGAGAGGTGGCTTACAGACTTGCATTTCCACCTAGCTTATCAGCCGTGCATCCAGTTTTTTATGTGTCTATGCTTTGGAGGTATCACGGCAATCCTACCCATGTCTTAGACTTCAGCACTGTCCAGTTGGACAAGGATTTATCTTATGAGGAGGAGCTGGTAGCTATTCTAGACCGACAGGTTCGTCAGTTGAGATCTAGGAGTTTTCCCTCTGTTCGTGTTCAGTGGAGAGGTCAGCCCCCTGAGCCCTCGACTTGGGAGTCCGAGTCTGATATGCGGAGCTGTTATCCATATCTGTTCCCAGACTCATGTACTTCTTTCTTTTGTCCGTTCGAGGAAGACGGTTGTTTTAGAGGTGGAGGATGTGATGACCCAAAGGGTCATCACTTGTTTCCTCATTCGTTCCGTGCTTCCAAGGCCTTGAAAACCTCATTTTTACTTGCCTTGATTTGCGTGCGTAGTCCGAACGCGTAGCCGGGAAAATTTTATGTTGAAATGTGTGAATTCTATAAAAAATTTGAAGAATTTTGATATTAATATGATTAAAGTAGACTTTAGGCAATATTTGTGGTAAACGGACCCGGACCCGAGATTGGACGGTCCCGGAAGGTCCGTAGGAAAATATGGGACTCGGGCATGTGCCCAGAGTCGAATTTCGAGTTCTAGAGCCCGAGGAAAAGAATTTTTCTGTTAAATTATTTTTCTGAAATTATTAAGGAAAATGGAAATAGAAATTGAATAAAAGACTATGGTATCGAGCTCGTATTTGATGTTATTTTGGCGATTTGATCGCACGAGTAAGTCCATAGGATATTTTTGAGGTTGTGTGCATGTTTGGTTTGGAGCCCTGAGGGCTCGGGTGAGTTTTGGATAGGTGTCGAGTTGCATTTTGAACTTTGAGAAAAATAATTGCAGGTCAGGTCTGTTGGCATCACATTTGCGAAGGAATTCTCGCAAATGCGAGACCCGCAAATGCGAATTCCCATCGCAAATGCGAAGAAGGGGAAAGCCGGGCGAGATCGCAAATGCGATCAATACTTCGCAAATGCGAAGTCTGGGATAATGAGCTGTAGTCGCAAATGCGACGCCCTTGCTCGGAAATGCGAGATGGCCCTGATCGCAAATGCAATAGAACGTTCGCAAATGCGAAACCTGCCCTCCAGACCCAAGTTTGCAAATGCGAACTAAAATGTCGCAATTCCCAGCCCTGTTTGGTTTGCAATTGCGAGCCAAGGTTCGCAATTCCCATATCCGCAGCTCAGCAAATTTTATACTTAGTCGAAATTTCACCACTTTTCACCATTCTTTCAAAACCCAAACACCATAGGCGATTTTTCAAGAGCAAACTTCATCCCAAATTACTTGTAAGTTGATTTTTACTCAATTTTTTCAATCTTTAATATCATTAAACATGTTTTCCACTTGAAATCAAGGATTTTCATGGGTGAAACTGGTGTTTTTGGGTAGAACCTAGGTTTTTTATAAATTGGGGAGTTGGACCTAGATTTGAGGTCCGATTTCAAAAATAAATTACATATTTGAGTTTGTGGGGGAATGGGTAACTGGGTTTTGGTCCGAACCTCGGGTTTTGACCACGTGGGCTCGGGAGCATTTTTGGAATTTTTGGGAAAAACTTGGGAAAATCATTTTTATGCATTCAAATTGATTCATATAGTGTTTATTATAGAAATTGAACAATTTGTGATTAGATTCGAGTGAATTGGAGGTGGAACCGCGAGGTAAAGCGATAGTTGAGGATTAAGTGGATTTCAAGGCTTTGAGGTAAGTGTTTGGTTTAACCCTAACTTGAGGGAATAGGAGTTGAGTCTTGTTGCTAGTTGCTATGTGATCGAGTACGATGTATAGGCATGGTGACGAGTATCTATACATCGGTGTCTAGCATGACTATGAGTCCTTATAGTGTGATTATCATGACTTGGTTTTGAACTCCGTGATTATTGGAGGATTTCTATATGTTGTGAATAACATGTGAACAGTGATATGATTACTTAATTCTTTGGAGCGTTGACTCAAAATAGTAGAGTGGGTTATAAGATAAGAAAAGTAAGAAAGAGAAAGCGTTGTTGATTATTCCCTTGCCGGGACGTTTGGTTGAACTTGTTGGATTCTTTCCTTTGTCGCGATTTTGTCAAATATTTGCTTATTTTAATGTCCCTTAATTGTGACTATTGTTTGGGAAGTCATACTGTTAAATGACATTGAGGATCGGGTTGCGCGCTATAACAATGATACATGAACAATGATATATGAGGGTCGGGTTGCGTGCCGCAATAATGATACATGAACAATGATATATGAGGGTCGGGTTGCGCGCCGCAACAATAATACATGAACAATGATATGGGTCGGGTTGCACGCTGCAACAGTGGTATTTGTGGAGCGGGTTACATGCCGTAACAGTGGTATTTGTGGAGCGGGTTGCACGCCGCAACAGTGGTATTTGTGGAGCGGGTTGCACGCCACAACAGTTATTGATACCATGTGTTTGTATTGAGTATGGATTCCTTGTTCATTGTGAATCTAAGTTGTTTTAGTTTGTTACTCGGGATTACTGTTAATATTGTATCTCCCCATAGCATGTTTCCCCCTCCCATGTTGTTAATTGTCTTGTATTCGATTTCTGCTGTATATTTATAGCTGCACATGTTTATGTGGTGTCCAGTCTAGCCTCGTCACTACTTCGCCGGGGTTAAGCTAGACACTTACCAGCACATGGGGCCGGTTGTGCTGATGCTACACTTCTGTGCATTTTTGCACATGTCCAAGTTTTGAGAAGTAGTAGCAGCATTAGTGCGGGAGCAGGCTTTCATTTTCGCGAGACCGAGGTAGCCTTGCAGGCGTCTGCAGGCCCGACGTCTATTCTTTATGTTCTCTTTTAGACTGTTGCCTCATTGTTTTTGAGACGGACATCTTATATATTTCTTTCAGACCATTGTATTTAGTATATTCTTAGTAGTTCGTGAGTACTGTGACACCAAATCTTGGGTAGAGGCTATTAATAACTGTTCCGCGTTATGATTCATAATTATAAATCAGATTTTCGCTATTATTCTTGTTCAATTTCATATTATATATTGATGCTGTAAACTATTAAAGTAATTGTCTTGTAACGAAAGGGTAAATAAGTTGGCTTGCCTAGCTACCACGAGTAGGCGCCATCACGATCCCGATGGTGGGAAATTCGGGTCGTGACAAGTAATTAGCCATCTATAGATACCATTTGCTATATTACGGATTATAGATACCTTTTCTGTGGTTATAAGATGTATTTGATGTATTTAAACAATTGTATTCATGAATACAGTAGCAAAAATAGGCGTGAATCAGGGAAGTTCAGCTAAGCAGTTGTTATATTCAAGTGTATTTGACTGTATTCATGGAGTGAAACATGGGATTACAGCTGGACAGATTATTGTATTCGACTGTATTCACGGCGTGAAATAGGGGATTACACTGTTTTTAAAACGGAAAGTGAATGAATTAACATAATAGACTCCTAATACTCAACAAACTCAATTATAACACATAAATTTTGTATTTCCAGTTATAAAAAAGATTCTCAACCGAAAAATATCCAAAAAATATAGCAATCTTCAGAGAAATTATATAATACATCTGAATACATAAATTATATTAATTAAAAATCATATGAATACATTCGTGGCATATAACGAGACAGTGAATACAATGAAATACAATGGAAAAAAGGACAGTGAATACATTGAAATACATGGAATACAACGAGATATATTGAATTACAATGAAAAAAAGATAATGAATACAATGAAATACATTAAAATATATTAACATAAAATGAAGTTGCTCAGCCCTAAACTCCGTTCCCAATCTACCGATATCCGTGACCCCTTTCACATGAAAGCCACTGCCGCCAAGGCCATCGTATTCTGTATAGTATTTCAGCCATATAGGGTTTATTAGTAACTTGTTTGAGAGAAGAGAAATTTGCAAGTAAAAAAGCCACTAAAAAGTTAATTAAGAGAAAATGCCAACACTGACGAAGCTATTCACAATGGAAGAAGCCTCTCAGCATAATACTAAGGATGATTGCTGGGTCGTTATTGACGGGTAAAATACATCGTCGGCCTGAGGAGGGGGTTAGGGGTGACTCAACAAGGAAGGGGGAAGTGGTCGTCGGCCGTATCTGGTGGAAAACAACCCCTGCTAGGGTTTTTAAAGGCAAGGGAGAAAAAAATCGGGAGAAAAAGAGAAGAAAGAAGGAGGAGAGAGGAAAGAGAGAATGGGATGGAGAAGAGAATGAGATGTATCAAAGTAGAGAGAGAAAGAAAATAGTGTAACTGATTACCGTATTTAGGGGCTTAGGGTTAGGAGCTAACCAAAATTAAATATTTTGCTATAAACCTTAAAAGGTATCTATAAAATATAATTTTTTTTAAATGGTATTTATTTAAAATAAATAAGGTGATAACCTTTTATATGGGAGGTAAAAATTCCTTAAAAGAAATGTATAAGTTTTTACTTTTCTATTATATAGAAACGGGAGTGAGGTAGGACGAACAGTGTTCGTCAAACACGACTCTCAATTGTGAAGTCTACTGTATACTTGGAGTTGGGCCCATCTCATGTACATAGTTATTTGTCTATTATACCCTTGACTTACCTCAGTTAATTAGTACAGTAGTAATTACTCTTTTAGGGATAAATTAGTAATTGAATTTTTTCATATTCTTCCTTTCTGACACGTATATTCCACTTTTAATGATCATACTATATTATAAGTGTGAAGATTTTTGGGTGAAGTTAATTTACAAGTTTATCCATAAAAAACTGAATGACAATTTTACCCTTCAATCAAATATTATTCAAGTAACTTATTTGTACAAAGATATAAAAATACATTCTAATAAAAACAATAAAAAATAAAATACATTCTAATAAAAACAACAAAAAATGAAAAGTTAAATTAAAAACAAATTAATGGGGGACATTAAAATGGCCAAGTTTACCAAGGCTTTGGTTTTCCCGAAATAATGTATTTAAACTTATAGTAATCATGATAATATAGCTAAAATATGAATTTTAATATAAATATTGAACCTATTGTTCAATCCATCATTTATGTTGGTCTACTGAGCCATCGACGGTTATTTCGTTCATTGAATTAATTAATAGCAATGTGAAAATTTAGAATAAATTTTGTATTGTAAATAGTTCATCATGAAGCTTCAACCAATCTACTTTCATTATCTCAGAGAATTGAGAAACATATTCCAAAAATATTTTTGCAATTTAAAATATAATCTTAAGATCAAAGAGTACATGGTAAACAAGACTTTTTATTTGTCTCAGGTGATTTGTAGAGAGAAGAGATGGAATTGATTATGTGTTACTTCCTAATAGAGGATTTATAACATTCCTCTTTACTATCACAAGGCTTGTGGCAAATGGCAAATTTATAGATGAGGAGGCGTTTGAGAAGTGAAATATGAAGGTTGTATTCATTCTTTCCCACATAGGGCAAGGTGATCGAAATATTTAAGAGATTCTAGGATTTGATAACAAATTTTGGTTCGATAGCTTAAGGCTTCCAAGGATATGAAAAATCCAGATATTTGATATTCAGGTTGACTCATAGAGAGAATTTAGAATTAATTGTATATCCCTTCATGATTGAAATTTGTTAGTAAGCCATGCGGTTGAACTTTTTATGACTCATTTGGGCAAGCACCGAAATAAATACTTTGATGTTTATTATTATTAGTATTATATATGTCCTAGATGATTTTACAACTTTGCATACTCTAAAACTATCAGTAATTGCATAATTGTTTATAATTTTAACTTCCTTATATTAATATATCTAGCTGAAAGCCATTTTAAAAAAATTATTTTATTGAAAGTTTCCCCTTTAAAGAATGGCCGAAGTAGTTTAATCAAGAAAGAAAAAATATTAATAAACAAATGTAAGCATATAAATTTAAAATATCGCACTACCATTAAACCAAAATGCTCACTTGAGCATGGGTTCCCACATATTTATTTATATAATTACTTCGAAGAATAACAGTGCGATTCATAATAGAAGGAGGAGAGATGAATTCATGTGAATCCACTCTTTACTACCTAGATTTACCCCTGTCTGTATTATGCTTTAATCATTGGTGGCTTTAAATCATAAGTCACATTTTAAATAAAGGGATTTCTCAGCATTCTTAATAACAAATCATTTTGTCAATTTTTTGACGTTGAAGAAGCATTGTTATTCATCTTTCTTTATTTTCTTTCCCCTAATTTTAGAACTCTTTCTCTTTATTGTGCTTTATTTTATGTATAATTATTTACTCAAATATATATTTAACAATATTATTTTATAAAATCTTGACGATATAATTCGGTATACACGTACAACGCATGCGTAGAATAACTAGTTAATATTATACTACTAAGCTCCTAACATCAAAGTTGGATTACGATAATATCCTTTACAAAAAAAAGTTACAACTTTGCCCTTGAAAAATAAAAGCTTTCAATCAAATAATATCTGAATTATATTAGAATTTAGCGGCTTATTAAATTAATAATTGAGGTTCAATAAAGGCATTGATTGCTGCTTGCTTCCGTTTATTTTCCCTATTAAAGTCATAGGTAACTGTTTGCTTTTGTTAATCAAATGAGAAGAGACAAATTCTTCTGCTTTGGTTTTTGAGTTTCTTCTGCTACTATCATTTTAAGAACGATTGAAATCATAAGCCAAAACTATGGAGAATACCGAAAAATACCAGCAATTACATGTGAGCAGGTGTGTTCATTCCTTTATTTATTACTTGCAGTCATTTCTCTCTTTATACTTTGTTTCTTTTATCTTGCATGGTAACTCCTTTTTACGTTTTTTATTCATAGAATGTAAATTTTCATACTCCCTCCTGTCCAAAATAAATGATTTTTTGGCTTTTTTCTTGTAGTCCAAAATAAGTGATTTTTCCAGATTTCAAGAATGAATTAAATATTTTTTTCCTACATTGTCCTTGGAGTAAATAATGTTGGAATATGTGTTGGAAGTGTTTATGTGAGATAGTAAAGGTTAATATGGTCAATTCCATTGCTAATTAATGCTAAAAGGAAGATTTCTTAATATGTATGAAAATATTCAAAAAATAACTTATTTTGGACCCGAGGGAGTAACTAATACTAATTGTTTCTATCCTTCGTATTCAATGTCAATAACTTCTTTTCACAGCCTTTTCACATTGTTCACTGCAGTCAGTCTATATAAGTACACAATAAGGTGTCTTTGTCCATACTCCCATCATCCTTGTTGTATTCATTATGCAAGAAATTTCTTTTTTCGAGAAGAGTCTATTTTACTCACCAGTATTTGCAATAGGTATATCTGTTTCTATTAGTTTATGCTGCAAATATTGTCTTCTCTTCAGTCCTTTTGCTCATAGCTAGCAACAATTTTTTCTTGATTATGCGATTTCTTGAAAAGTTCTAAAGTTAAACATGGTATTAATAATGTAAAAAGTCCTGTAGAAGGTGTCGAGCATGATAACTTGACATGGAGAATTTTTAAAACTGTACATGACCTTTATATTGCCATGTTATACTCAACTAACATATGTTGCAACTGTAGACTTCAATTAAGTACTTTTTTGGGCCATAGCAAATTAAACATTGAAGTACTTGGGGCAGAATGTGTGTCATGTGGATTATTCGATATTGTCACGGCAAATTTTTTTATGTTCCATAGTACCTTAAATCAGTTACTCCGTTTAGAAAACACGCCAAACGTGAATATATGACATGATGGTGTGATTCCCTTGAATACATCTATGCTGCTTATATCTCATATGTGGATGCCAACCTGCTGACAGACCAGGAGCCTGATATTTTGTGTGCTCTTTAATGTTGCAGGTTAACTTTTGTTAGAACCAGTATGTCCCTTATTCACCATCTTGGTGGTTGATTTTTGTCATATAGAATGTATAATTGCTCATTGATCTATTTAAGTTCAGTGTTCAGGTAATCTCAGGAGCTTCTCATATTGTATTTAAATTTGTCATATGCATTAAACCTTAATTTTGTATTATAATCCTTTTATCAGGTCTATTGGTTACTGCATCACAAGATTGGTAATAATTTTATACTTTTGTCATTACTTTTAAACATTATTAAGATATTCTTTGGTAAATACATGCTTATGTTGGTTGAGTATTTTGCAGCTACAATTATTCAGTATTTAATATTTCATATTTTTTTAAGATGTGGTTTGCATTCTAATAAAAGTGAAAGCACTAAATGGAGCGTCACAACCCGAATTTCCCACCATCGGGAGTCGTGATGACGCCTACTAACGGAGCTAGGCCAGCCAAAATTTTAAACATTTTATGATAAATCTCAACAATATAAATATACGGAAGACAATTAAATAAGAGCGGAAGACTTTAAGTTTAATAAAAATGAAATTAAGATGCGGAAGTTTAAAACATATCTCTACCCAAAATTTGGTGTCACTAGCTCACGGACTACTAAAGAGTAACGTCTGTCTCGGTACAAAGAAAACAAACTAAACATAGAAAAAGGACTCCGGCCTGCGAATGCTAGCTAGGCTACCTCGAAGTCCCTGGACTGAAGTCAGCTCCCGGTCGAATAGGCTACTGCTGTGGTCCAAAAGCTGCTCCGGTACTGTAATCTATGCAAAAAGCACAGAAGTGTAGCATCAGCATAACCGACCCCATGTGCTGTAAATGCCTGGCCTAACCTCGGCGAAGTAGTGACGAGGCTAGACAGGACCTGCCTAAAATAACCTGTGCAGACACACACAATATATATATATATATATATATATAT